>PVJL010017444.1:0-18195 GCA_004026885.1 Lyroderma lyra
TCCCTGCAGCTTAGCCCAAACCTTGGAAGGGAGGGTCCTCTCTGGGTTCAGGCGATATGCCTTCTCAATATTTCTAGTCCAGTAATAAATTGTCACTCCCTGACTTCAAACTGCTTTCTCAGGGTCACCATCTGCATTTGGCAGAAGCTGTGAAAATTGTATATTGACCTCACTAAACCCAAGTGATGCCGCAGGTTATACCAAATAAGGGCTTTATAAAACCAAGAAGGACTCCCTACCCTGAGGATTCCAGATGCACTGACACAGTTGACAGGTCATGAAAACCAGCAGCTCTCAAGGGCTTTAAGTGTGGCTTATCTCTTTTAGGTTTCCCTAGTTAAAGGTGACATCTCAGAATCTGTATGTGACTTTCTGCCCATTTTACCTGGGCTATTCAATAAATTACACACATGTACACACACACACACACACACACACACACACACACACACACACACACTGGAGATATTTACAGCAATAGTAAAAAATTTTTGTGTTTTTTTCCAGTACCTAGCACATAAGCAGTGTCTCTTCAGTGACCTAAACTTGGTATGTGGCTTTGAGAAAAATATCAAAGGCAAACACAATTCAAAAGTGAAGGTGAACTGCCTGTATGTTGGATTTTACTGTTCTCCCAGCACTTGGAACCTGCAGATGCCATAATGAGAATCACTCATACTTGTTTGGGAAGGTCAAACCCAGGAGACACACATGCAGTCAGAGTTGCCAACACTGACTCCAAAACATGTGGGAGAGTCACACTAGACATACTGCCTGCTGAAATAATTGTCAGAGTACACAGCCAGGATACACAAATGCAAAGTCATGGAGGTCCCTGAATGTGATGTTTCCCAAGTAGTGGAAACAGGTGCTGATGCAGAAACAGGGGCCCTAAGAAAGCAAGTCTGGGGGATCAGAGACTCTGGAAAAGTGATTTGACTGTGTTTCACTGTGCTCACTAGTGGTCCTGAGCTGCCTGCATGTGTCCTCAGCACCCACTGCTGTCATGAATGCCGCATGGTACCCTGAGTGTCCCCTGCATTACAGCCATTCTGACTCTCTGCAGGAAGGTGTAGATCTAATTTTACACTGACATTACTTCTTTTTGTTTTTCTCAATTAATAAATGTCCATATCCTTGGCTTTTAGACAGTCCTTATGTAGATAGGCCATGCTTTTTGACTCATGTCTTTGAATGTTGAATCTGCCATTCACACATGCAGATAAGGAGGTTTGCCAAAATTCCACCCTAAATGTCTAGTCACTCTAAATCAGGAGTCTCCAACTCTCAAGCCAATGGGCCAGTCCCGGTCAATGGCCTGTTAGAAACTGGGCCACACAGCAGAAGGTGAGCAGCAGGTGAGTAAGTGAAGCTTCATCTGTATTTGCAACCACTCCCCAGTATAAGCATTACCATATGAGCTCCATCACTTTTCAGATCAGCACCAGCAGTAAAAATCTCATAGGAGCATGCACCGTATTGTGAATTGTGTAGGGGAATATTCTAGGTTGTATGCTCCTTATGAGAATCACATGGCTGAAGATCTCAGTTTGTGTATGATGACTTATCTCAGATTTCAAAAGAGTTTGAGTATTACTTCTGAACCACAAAGGATCCTCAAACTAGACTGAGATTTTTTGTGGTACAGAAGTAATGAATGGTTCAGCAACCCAATTTGTGAATAAGCCAGAAGAATCAATTTTGTGTTAGAAAAGAATCAACTGCTTGAGATCGCAAATGATGACGGCCTTAAAAGGATGATTGAGATCATTTTAAATGTCTATCTGTTTTGGGTTAAACTCAAGGCAGAATATCCTAAGATTGCCACAACAGCACTGAAAAGCCTGCTTCTATTTCCAACAATCTACCCTTGTATATTAGACATTTCTGCAGTGACAGAAACCAAAATGAGATTATGGAGTAGACTGGAAGTAAGCCACACACTTTGGACATCACTCACACCCAACACCCAGAGATGGGATTGCCTAGTTCAATAAATCAAGCTCAGGACTCCCACTGATTCTGGATTATGGAGAATTGTATAGTTATTTCATTATATATTACAATGTAGTGATAATAAAAATAAAGTGTACAATAAATGCAATGCACTTCAATAATCCGGGAACCAATCTTCTACCCTGGTCTGTGCAAAAATTGTCTTCAAAAAAACTGGTTCCTGGAGCCAAAAATTTTAGGAATCACTGCACTAGATATCATATGATGGAAAATTTGCTACTTAACTACCTCCATTTGCCAAGGTCATAGGCTCGGATAGATGTCACAGTGTTCAATCTAAATAAAAATTATGAAGAGATACAGTGTGCAGAAACACTTTCAATGTTTGTTGTTCTGTGGGAGGTGTGTTACATAAATACTTAAAATATTTGTTACAATAAATTAACATTGGAAAAAGTGCTCCCCATTGAAAGAGGAATACAGAGTTGATTTTAATAATATCATTGATAATAGGAGAAAGCATCTCCCAATTAAATAATGCTGCTTCATTTTTCTTATGGCTGGTTATTAATAAGTATAACATTTTAATTTTTAAAGTTTTGGATTTACTAATGTGTTTTTATTTTTCAGTAAGTTTCAAAGCCATAAGGAGATTTAGTAGAAAGACACGAAGACTAACCCAGGAAGGGAGTAACCTCATCAAAGTGGCAGATGGATTTGCTGATGAGGTCAACTCTGGGGCAACACAAACACAGGGCTCAAAAAAAATTGAAGTTAACAGAAGGTGCATGTGCAACATAACATGGATGAAACAAGAAGGCATCATAAACAAAATCTCTTAGCCAGAAAGACCAGAATATTGAATTCCTGAATTTCAGCAGGAATCATTAATCTCTTGGAATCGTGATGTCAGATATGTACCTCAGCGAGAGGAAGAAAGAGTGACCTTTTCACACATAGTAAAACCAACACATATGAAAACAGTCAGAGACATTTTACCTTTTATTTGAGGGTCAAGTAAAAAAATATACACTCACAAATTCACCACTGATCAACTGGCTTCCTAGTAAGATAAAATCCCCAAGACTTTTCCCACTTTTTCCATTTTTATAAGTATTAAGGAATCTTATGTCTGGGGTGTGGTAATGGCATACAAGGGTTATACTCTAAGGACTGTAGATTACTTGGCTTTATAAACTCACTGGAGGAATGTTTGAGACCATAATTATCCATGTGATATTCAATTTCTTTAAATTTTAAACAAAAAGTTAAAGTTAATACAGAATACTTCTTTTGAAAAAACAGACTGAGCAACAGAAACTTTAGTGAAAGATAGATCAGCTGTTTTTGTGAATGGAAAATACATTCAAATATGAAGAATCTCCTCTTCCAGGAATGAGCAAAGTGAAAACTGTTCTAATAGGGCACTGTGTGATAAATATGTTATTACCGTTGCTCACTTATGTTATTGTATTCATTATGTGAGTATGTGTGTGGTATTTTCAAGGGTACTTAATGCATTCCCACAAACATAATGACTTAGGGAAACATTTATTATTTTGATAATTCTGTTGGCCAGGAGATTGGGAATGGCTTAACTGTGTTCTCCTTTCAGAATCTCACAATATATTAAAGTGACAAATGAGCTGAGAAAGATCTACTGGGTACTCAGAAAGCCTTACCCTGCTCAAGTGTACTAAATTATCAAGAGTGTGAAAAACAAGAGTAAGGAATCAAGAAGATAACATTTAGTCTATTTTCCACAATTAGTTTCTTTAGAACATTTAAAAATAAATTATTTATTTCAATGTGCTTCTAAACTCAAAGGTCATAATTGGGGCATGTTGAAAACTTTACTGTACTCATCACTGTGTCCCTAAACATAGCTGGTATGGTTTAGGGTATTAACAGATAATGAAGTGAGGATTCTGCACTTCTGAAATTTTCAAAGAGGCTTCCATTAAATTATGTACTTTATCACTTATTTCAGAACTAGTCAGAGGTGACATTGCTCATAATTTGTTCCAAAAGAGTCAGCAGTCTGTTATGCAGGTGTGCACAAGACTCTCTTAGACGTTCATTTCCTAGGGGTGCACTCAGAAAGTTAGAGTATGGCCTCATGAGGTAAGAAGAGAATCTTAAATTTTTTAAAACCACTGGCAGAAACTTGTGTTGACTAAACACACAAGTGTTCTAAAAATGATAATTAAGCTATGGGGCAAATATTGTGATACAAATGATAAAGCTGTCACTGCATTGTCAATATCATTGCGTATATGATCTATCTAAAACATGTGGAGAATTTTGGGGTCTCTCTAAATCTTAAGTAGAAAATGCCTTATTTCTTCTGCAAATAACTTACAAGTTAAATTGAAAATAAAGAAGTAGTTTTTTCAATTCTTCATCAGTATTTGGAATAATTTGGGGGGAGTGAGAAATGATACTTGGGTGGCAAGGGTGAATGAAGGGATATGCATACAGGAGATACTATACACATGAGAACTAAAATAAAATGGTCTTGACTTCAGAATGCATTAAAAATAGTTTGTTCACCTTACTCTGTAGATTTACCAAAGCTGCAGTTTTTTGGGGAAGGATTGTGGAACTCCTTAGCAGTTGAGTCTGGGAAGAAAAGAGAAGATTCAAACAAGATAAAAATTTACAGCATCATATGGAGTTAAAAAGGGAGTTCATAAACAGACACTTCTCCCATGAAGAAATACAAATGGCTAGCAGACATATGAAAAAATGCTCATCCTCATTAGCTATCAGGGAAATGCAAATCAAAACCACCATGAGATACCACCTCACACCTGTGAGAATGGCTATTATCAACAAGACAAGGAATAAAAATTGATGGAGAGGATGTTGAGAAAAAGGATCTCTGGTACACTGCTGGGGGAGTGCAAACAGGTACAGCCACTGTGGAAGACAGTGTGGAGGTTCCTCAGAAAATTGGGAATGGAGCTACCATTTGACCCAGCAATCCCCGTTCTGGGGATCTACCCAAAGAACTTGAAAACCTTTGTCCGCAACGACTTATGTACCCCAATGTTCATTGCAGCGCTGTTCACAGTGGACAAAACATGGATAAAACCAAAGTGCCCTGTGACAGATGACTTGATAAAGAAGCTGTGGTACATATACACAATGGAATATTACTCAGCTGTAGGTAAAGATGAAATATTGCCATTTGCGACAAAATGGATGGACCTGGAGATTATTATGCTAAGTGAAATAAGCCAGACAGAAAAAACAAAGAACTGCATGATTTCACTCATATGCGGAAGCAAAGAAAAAAGAAAATGAACAAATAACCCATGGACACAAGCAATAGTTTATTGTTTACTTGGGGACGAGTGGGTTTGGGAGGGGAGAAAGGGGAGGGGGTGGGAGATGAGGGGTTGAAGCTAAATATAAGGTGATGGAAAGAGAAGTCACATTAGGTGGTGAACTTATTATACATCAAGTTGACAATGCACTGTAGAATTGTATGCCTGAAACCTATGTAATCCTTGCTAACAGATGTCACCCCAATAGAAAACAAACAAACAAACAAAAAAAAACAAAAAAAAAAACTAAAAAAAAGGGAGTTCACCTAGATTTTCTGTGTGAATGGATTCCACCTAGATTTTCTGTGAGCACAGTCTTTTTTTGTCATGCCTAGAAAGGTCTTGCCAGAGCCAGGTGTCCAGTTTTTCACAGGATTTTATACGCTGAATAATGGTCCAAAGGTTTCCACTTTCTTATTCTGAATTTTTGAGTGTTGCTTCATATGGTAATGCATACTGGGAAATAGAGAGTTAATGAAGGTTGAAAATACAGGTGTATCTTGGATAAGCTGAAAGTAAAGAAGCAAAGTGCAGTTTATTTGTCCTTGTATGAAGAAAGGAAAAGAGATTCTGTTCTGATGAAAAGTCCACTTGAGGATAAAATATTTCACCTGTTAGTACAGCAAAAGTAGTACAAAATTAGAATTAGTACAGCAAAAATTGCAGAGGACAACGCTCTAGAAGATGCAGGGGACAAAGAAACAAATTTCACCCCGTGGCTTCTGAAAAGAGTGTAGCCCTGCCAGCACATGGAACCTAGCTTAGAGATACTGATTTCAACTTGTTAACATCCAAAACTGTAAATTTAAAATTGTGAGTTGTTCTAGGCCACCCATTGCATGTTAATTAGTTAAAGAAGCCATAGGGAGTAAAACTCGTCTTTGTATCAGGAGGGGAGAACCATTGTAAGTTCTATAAAGCTGGAAGAACTTTGAAACTGGACGAGAGAAGTGTGCTGGACAAATTTTGAGTCACATGACAGAAAGATCCTACATCGAGCTGTGTGGAGCTAAGCTGCAGTGCTGAGCCCAGTAGAGACTGTTCTTAGACTTAAATGACTTACTTCAGATTTGAATATAATTTCAATTTACACAAAAGAGTAGGTGGTCAAAAGGTTGTTTCTGTCTTCTCTGTATGTGAGAATATATTTCTCCTGTTAATAAAAGAAAGCAACCTTCTAGAATTCAGATAGTTAAGAAGTAAGCATAGAATCATGAAGCAAGAGAGGTTTCCCAGGAGGAAACTGTTATATGGACAGGAACTACAAGAGCCTGACAGGAAACCAGATTTTAATCTTCACCTGCACCTGCTCCTACAGTTCCTCCTTGCACTCCGTGTGTCCTGAGCACCCTCTGGTTTCCTGAGAACTCCTTAATTCCCAGCCCTCCTGTTCGCAGGGATGTTTGTGTCTGATCTCATATTGGTTTTCCCTCACTGTGTCTTGCACAGCAATACATTGCTGTGTCCTAGGTTGTCACAGAGTTCAGCTGCAGAAAGAACTATTTCTTAAATATGTCTCTGAATATGGAGATGTGGCTCTTGAGGGATGGACTCTAGTATGTGTTGCCATCATAACTGATGTACTCTACTCACTTGAGCTTCTTCCAAGCTTCAGTCACTCTTTGTTATAAAAAATCCTGACACTGTGAAAGCGAGGGGCAGAATATGATGGCTTCACCAGTCCTGAGCTGACTCCTTCAGCTGCACCCAAGATAAGACACTTGGAGACAATAAGAATCAATTCCTGTCAGTTAAATGCTATCACTATAATTCTAAAGACCCATGTCTGACATCTGAAGTCCTCATCTTGTCAGGCTGTAACCAGAAATAGGAGAAGATAAAATGCTCTCATCTTCTTCTAGACAACAGTTCTGCCTTCCTCAAAGACCTCGCCTTGTGTGAGGAGAGAGCTGTGAGCTCTACAACCCAAAAGAATGCTTTGCACTGGAGTCTGAAAAAAAAAATTTGCTTGTGGTTGAGCTGGATTCTTTAAGTGGAGAGAGACTGAATATGTCTCTGCTGGTATTTCTGTGGGGTCAGTAGCATCTCTTCTCTTCAGTTTATACAGGGTCTGAGTATGGGAGAGGGGAGCACATGTACTATAAAGTATATTGAAACAGATAAAAGAAAATTTCTGCTATTCTGAGTATAAAATAAATGCTGGAATAATTGAATATATCACAAGCTTTTTAACTTATAAATATTGGTAATAATTATTAGAGTGATTAATATTATGTCTAGACACATTATGTCATTCAACATATTTAATATATTTACATTTTTTAAATGTTGGAGGTTTCCCACGTGATGCTGATTTGGGACTTAAGCATTGGGTTGTACTCTGTGCTTCCACCACTTCATATAACAAAGATTCCAGCCCTCCTTCTTGAGCCTCATGTGTCCAGTGCACATGATGGCTGGTTAAAGATAATCCAAAGACAGTGCAGGTATAGGAGAGGTCTGAAAATTCATAAACATATTACTGTGTTCATAGTAATAATTTAAGTAAAATAGAATGCTGATGACAACTTTGCTGTCAGTTTATCCCAAAATAAAAAAATAAACTTTTCCATTCTTACTATTTTAAAGCATATCTGACATTATTTTCATGTACACAACTGCCTCCACCCCACAGTCATGTTTGCAGACCACTCATTATTGATGTTAGATATTTTATACTGTGGTTTGTATAATTTTTTAAATAGTAAATAGTGTTCACATATTCTATAAACTTATTCAAATATATATATACATATATAATTATAGTTCATAATGGGGAGCTTTATATTAATTTTATTGCAATAAAAATTTAAGTGTCAAACATTTTTTTGTTTTGTTTTGGGTCTTTTTCATCTTTTAATTAGTTTCAGGTGTACAAAACAACACAGTGATTAGACATTTACACACCTCACAAAGTGATAAGCCCAAACAATTTTGTTTAGAAAGAATCAACATATGTATTTTTTAAGTTTGTGGGGTTTTTTTAAATACATTTTTATTGATAAACTTTTTGGGGTGACATCTGTTAGCAAGAATAACATAAGTTTCAGGCATACAATTCCATGTTGTCAAATGTATTGTCAACTTGTTGTATAATAATTTCACCATCTATTGTGACTTCTCTTTCTATCATCCTATATCTAGCTTCCCCTTCCTCCTATCCCACCCACCTCCCTTTCTCCCTCCCTATCTTCTTCGTCCCCAAATAACATTAAACTATTGATTATGTTCTTGGGTTGTTTGTTTGTTCATTTCTTTTATCTTTGTTGCTTACGGTTTTTATATTCTGCATATAAGTAATGTGATGCAATTCTTTGTTTTTCTGTATGGCTTATTTCACTAAGCAGATGATCTCCAGGTTCATTCATTTTGCTGCAAGTGGCAATATTTCATCTTTTCTTATAGGTGAGTAATATTCTATTATGTATATGTACCACAGCTTCTTTATCCAGTCATCTTTCACAGGGCACTTTTGTTGTTTCCATGTTTTGGTCATTGTGAACAGCACTGCAATGAACATTGGGGTACATAAGTCTTTGTGGAAAAAGGCTTTCAAATTTTTGGGGTAGATCCCCAGAAGGGGGATTACTGGGTCATATGGTAAGTCCATTCCCAATTTTCTGAGGAACCTCCACACTGTCTTCCACAGTTGTTGCACCAATTTGCATTCCCACCAGCAGTGTACCAGAGTTCCTTTTTTTCCACATCCTCTCCAGCACTTGTTATTCCTTGTCTTGTTTATAATAGCCATTCTAACAGGTGTGAGGTGATATTTCCTTGTGGTTTTCATTTGCATTTCCCTGATAGCTAATGAGGATGAGCATTTTTTCACATGTCTGCTGGCCATTTGTATTTCTTCTTGTGAGAAGTGTCTGTTTAGTTCTTCTGCCCATTTTTTAATTGGGTTGTTCATATTTTTTTCTTTTTTCTGTTAAGTCTTATTAGTTCTTTATATATTTTAGATATTAGACCCTTATCTGATGCATTATTTGCAAATATTTTCACCCATTCAGTTGGCTGTCTCTTTGACTTGTTGATGGTTCCTTTTACTGTGCAGAATATTTTTAGTTTGATGTAGTCCCATTTATTTATTTTTGTTTTTACTTCCCTTGCTTTTGAGGCCAGGTTTATGAAATCTTCCTTGAGCCCTTGGTTTACAAGTTTCATACTGATGTTTTCTTCTATACAGTTTATTGTTGCAGGTCTGATATGAAGGTCTTTAATCCATTTTGAGTTAATATTTGTATATGGAGAGAGGTCACAGCTCAGGTTCATTCTTTTGCATATGTTTTTTTCAGTTTTTCCAGCACCACCTACTAACAAGGCTATCTTTTCCCCATTGTATGATTTTTGGTCCTTTATCGAAAATTATTTGTCCATAAATTTGTGGGTTTATTTCTGGGTTTTCAGTTCTGTTTCATTGGTTTATATTTCTGGTTTTGTTTGCCAGTACCAAGCTGTTTTTACTATTGATGCTTTGTAATGTAAATTGAAGTCAGGGAATGTAATGCCAGCAGCCTTATTATTTTATGTATTATTGCTTTGGCAATTCGAGCTTTTTTATGGTTTTATGTAAATATAATAATTCTTTTATCTATTTCATGAAAGTATGACTTTTGGATTTTAATGGATATTGCATTAAATAAGTTGATTGCTTTAGGCAGAAAGACCATTTAACAATGTTAAGTCTTCCTATCCATGAACAGGGGATAGTATTCCACCTCTTAAAGTCTGTTCCAATTTCTTTCAAATATGTCTTATAGTATTCCATGTATAAGTCTTCCGTGATCTTTGTTAAGTTAATTCCCAGGTATTTCATCCTTTTTTTTTTTTTTTGTGATAACAAAGGAAATTGATTCCCTCATTTCTTTTTCTGAGGATTCATTGTTTGTATATAGGAATGCTGTTCATTTTTTTACATTGATTTTGTGTCCTGCAAATTTACTGTATTCGTTTATCGTTTCTAATAATTTCTTAGTGGAATCTTTGGAATTTTTTATATAAAGTATCATGTCATCCGTAAATAGTGACAATTTGACCTCTTCCATCCCAATTTTGATACCTTTGATTCCTCTCTTTTGCCTGATTGTTGTGGCTAGAATTTCCACTATTATATTAAATAGCAGTGGTGACAGGGGGGCATCCCTGTCTTGTTCCTGATTTTTGGGGAATAGGCTTCAACTTTTCCCCATTCAGTATGATGTTAGCTGAGGGTTTGTCATATATGCCCTTTATTTTATTGAGATACTTTCCTTCTATACCTATTTTATATAGTGTTTTGATCATAAATAGATGTCGTATCTTCTTGAAGGCTTTTCCCCCATTGACTGAAATGACCGTATGGTCTTTATCTATTTTTTGTTTATGTAGTGTATCACATTGATTGATTTTTGTATGTTGAACCTTCCTTATGCTCCTGGGATGAATCCCCCTTGATCATGGTGTATGATCTTTTTGATGCATTGTTGTATTCTATTTGCTAATATTTTGTTTAGGATTTTTGCATCTGTGTTCAACAGAGATATTGGTCTATAGTTTTCTTTTTTTGTGTTGTCTTTGCCAGGCTTTGGTATTAGGGTAATGTTGGCCTCATAGTATGAGTTAGGAAGTATTGCTTCCTCTTCTATATTTTGGAAGAGTCTGAGGAGGATAGGTGTTAATTCTTCTTTGAATGCGTGGTAGAACTCATTGGTGAAACCATCTGGTCCAGGGCTTTTGCCTTTAGGTAGATTATGGATAGTCATTTCAATCTCTTTGCTATTGATTGGTCTATTTAGATTATCCAGTTCTTCTTGGTTCAGTCTTTGTAGGCTATAAATTTCTCGAAACTTGTCCTTTTCTTCTAGGCTGTTAAATTTAGTGGCATAAAGTCCTTCATAATGTTTTTATATACTCCTTTGTATTTCTGTGGTATCAGTGGTAATTTCTCCCCCCTCATTTCTGATTTTGGGTATCTGTGTCCTTTCCTTTTGTCCTTTGATTAGTGTAGCCAGGGGCTTGACAATATTGTTGACTTTCTCAAAGAACCACCTCTTCATAATAATTTTTTATTGTCCTTCTGTTCTCTAATTGCTTTAGCTCTGCTTTATTTTTATTATTTCTTTCCTTCTGCTGACTTAGCGTTTTGTCTCCTCTTCTTTTTCTAGTTCTTTAAGATAGGATGCTAAGATGTTTGCTTGTAATTTTTCTTGTTTCTGAAGATAGGCCTGTAGCGATATAAATTTCCCTCTTATTATCACTTTTTCTGTGCCCCAATAATTCGGATACATTGTATTTTCATTGTCATTAGTTTCTATATGTTTTTAAATCTCATCTTTTATTTGTTCTTTTACCCAGTCCTTTTTTAATAACCTCTTGTTTAATCTCCATATGTATATAGTTTTTCCTGTTTTCCTTTTACAGCTGATCTCCAATTTCAAAGCTTTGTGGTCTGAGAATACACTTGGTATGATTTCGATTTTCTTGAATTTGCTGAGGCTACTTTTGTGTCCAAGCATGTGGACTATCCTTTAGAATGTTCCATATGCTCTAGAAAGGAATGTATAGTCTCTTTTTGCTGAATGAAGTGACTTGTAAATGTCAATTATCTCCAATTGCTGCTGTGTCATTTAGAGCTGATATTTCTTTATTTATTTTCTGTTTGGATGATCTGTCCATGGCTGTTAACAGGGTGTTTAAGTCTTTCACAATGACTGTGTATTCATAAGTTTCTCCTTTCCAATCTGTTAGTAGTTTCTTTGTATATTTTGGTGCATCCTGGTTGGGAGCATATATATTAATTAGTGTCAAGTCTTCTTGTTGTTGCATTGTCCCTTATATCATTATGTAATGTCCATCTTTGTCTTTTAATATCTTTTTTATCCTGAACTTTATTACATTAGATATCAATATGGCAACTCCTGTTTTTCTCTGGTTACCATTGTTTTAGAGTATTGATTCCCATCCTTTCACTCTGAGTCTATGTTTGTCCTTATGGCTGAGGTGTGTCTCTTGGGGACAGTACATAGATGGGTTCTGTCTTTTAATTCAGTCTTCTACTTTGTGTTATTTTATTGGTAATCCATTAACATTCAGAGTAATTATCAATATTTGAGTATTTCCTGTGGCCATTACTTATTTCTTTGTTTGTGATTGTTTTATTTTTTTCTTTCTTGTTTTCGCAACTTTGTTACATTTTTCCTGATGTTTTTGTTTCAAGTCGAAGAGTCTCCTTCAGTATTTCTTGGAGTGTTGGCCTTGTGCTGGCAAATTTCCTCAGCTTCTGTGTGTCTGTGAAAGTCTTTATTCCACCTTCATATCTGAAAGATAATTTTGCTGGATAATTTATTCTTGGCTGTAAGTTCCTCTCTTTTAAATTTTTGAATATTGGGTTCCACTCCCTCCTGGCTTGCAGAGTTTCTGCTGAGAAATCTGGTGCCAGCCTGATGGGTTTTCCTCTAAAGGTTATAGTTCTTTTTTCCCTGGCTGCCTTGAGAACTGTCTCTTTGTCTTTAGTTTTGGACATCTTTAGTACCATGTGTCCTGGAGAAGATCTGTTAGGATCCAGGTATGTAGGGGACCTGTTTCTTCTTTAACTTGGGGTTCCCGATCTTTTCATAGGTTTGGAAAGTTCTCATCTACTATTTGTTTGAGTATGCTCTCTGTAGACTGCTCTGACTTTTCTTTTATTCCTATTATCCTGATGTTGTTTTGTCTCATGGAGTCGGATAGTTCTTGCAGAGTTCTTTCAATCCTTTTGGTTCTGTATTTCCTTCCTTATTCTTTCTGAGCTGTTTTTATGTTCTGATCTTCGATATCACTAATTCCTTCCTCCATCCTATTGGCCCTGTTTCCTATGGCAGTGAGTTCATTTCTCACTTCTTTTATTGTATTATTTATCTCTCGCATTTTCATCTCAATCTTCTGTATGTTCTGAAATTTTTTGTTAAATTGTTCTTTTTGTTCACAGAGTTCATTTTTATGTCATTTATCTCCTTTTTTATGTTGTTCATCTCAGCCATGGTGCTCTGCCAATATGATTTCATTTCTCTCAGAAACTTCAGAATAGCTATTTTAAATTCTCTGTCCCTTAGTTAGATATTTTTAGGTCTAGGAAGCATATCTTCTAGATAAATTTCATGTTTTTTTTCTGAGGACTTCTCGTTTTTAAGAAATTCATCCTGTCTGCTTGGTTCTTCCTTTTTGACATGAGGGTTTTCTGTTCAGTGTCCAGATTTTTACTTTTGTGTTTTTTAGCTGGAGGGCAGACACTAGATATCACTGGGGTTCAAGTTTTGGGAGAGAGGATTTTTCTTTTTAATTTTTTGTTTCTGATCTACTACTGAATTTGGAGGCTATGCACATATACCCTGGGAAGAGGCCAACAAAAGGTACTCTGAGGGTGGCTCTGTCTTCTGCCCTTTGTTAGGGAAGCTGGGCTGAGACTTGTTTTCACTCAGTCAGGTGAATGCTGTCAAATCCACCTTTCTTCCCAGCCCTGATTCAGCATCTGGCCATCTATATGCTCACACTGCTTTCAGAAACCTGGGGCGCATAAGGACGTGCGCACACCATAATCCCAAAGCTGTGGGCCTGACCTGAGAGAGCTGGGTCGCCTTTGCAGCAGGCTGGGAACAGGAACTGCAGCCCTGTGTAGGTCCCCAGGGGGCCTAGAGCTGGGGTGTTGTCTCTGCAGTTTAGAGTCCTTACTCAGCCCTTCTACTACTTAAAAGTTCCAGAGGCTGGCTCCCAAACTCCATCCCCAGCACAAGGCTCCAAATCCCAGCTCCCCCATGGTCTCTCCTCTCCAGATCCCCTATGTTCCCAGATAGTCAGCAGTGATCATGTCCTATTGCAGTCTGTCTCTGCCCTCTTCCCTCTCTCCCACTCCCCCTTTTCTCGCTATCCTTCAGGTGTTTACTTGCAATTCATGGATTTCTCAGCTGCTGTTTTGTCGCTCAGAGTGCTCTTTCTTGGCTCCTGGGAAGCCGCTCAATGTGTTTTTTGGGATAGGCTTTAAGAACCTCCTCTCCAGTTGCCATCTTGCCCTCTCTCCCCATGTTTTCTCTATATTAGTTAGGAAGCTGTTTACTTATACGAGGTCACACATATTCTGATCCATTGATCAATGACTATTCATTCACCCATGACACAGTTTAATTATTGTAGCTACATAAAAATTTCTTTACAACTTTCAGAAAATCCTCAGTACTAATTGAAAATAACCAAACACATTGTTAGGGTTGCATTGTTAGTGATGGATCATAAGATGACTGAAGACAACGCCCTTGTGTCCATGTAAATTATCTTTGTAGGACTCAGGAAGCACACTTACTGATGTCAGTATTTGGGCCTATTCATACAATTTTTGTAAAAGTCATGGACTCTATGATGTCAGCTGTAGGATCAGTGATGTCTCAGGGATATGTGCTCATTCATACTCATTTTCCACTGTCTATATTGAAGCCCAGTGCTGGGTTGAAATGACCACTGGCCATCTGCAGCATAAACTGGAGGTCAATGAATGCTGTGCTGGGGCAGATCTGAGCCAGTTCTTCTCTTCTTAGGGAAGTACTCAGATGTCCCAAAATTATGACCCTGAGAAACCACCTTATTTTTTCTCTTCATTGTTTCATGCACATCTGGTTTCATTGCCCAGAGCAAACAGAGCTCTTCACCATAAGCCATATAGTCAGCATGAACTACCTTGTCAAAGAGATTTATAATGGCCCTACCACTCCAGCACACAGAACCTCCTATCAGCAGATTTTTCAAAGTTGGAGACCCACTCCCAGAAGCAGGGCTAGGGCCAACTCCAAGACAAGCTACTCTTGAGAACATGAAGTGTTTGAGCAACGAGAACTGCATAGTCCACCAACCTGGAACTTGACCTGGGCTCTCATAGAAAACAGTCATGATTTTTTATTTAACTGCATTTATTTTAACATTTAAAGAAATAGATATGGCAAGATATGGCACAAGTGTCATTGTCACTGTCTTGATATTTGAGAATCAGGTTTAGGGCAAGATGGATGAAAGACATAGCTACTTGCCACCACCTTCAGCTTACAGAGGTCCTTCAGCACTCACTGTCCAACAAGTCAGAAAATAGTTGGCCCCTGACACCAGATACATCTCTGCTAGATTTAAAGAGGGAACCATTTCACCCTCACCCTCTATCCTGGTGAAGCCTTCTTAATATTTGTAATGTATAATGGATTAGAGAAGGCTAGCTTTTCTAATCCAGATATCTAAATAGATAAAATGACCTGGGCAATCTTGTTTACCTAGGATTGAAGATGCTAGGCCATCCCCAAAGCGAACACCAAAATTGTTATAAAAGCAAACATAAAGTTATTTCTATGGGAAGCTGAAAATGCTCCTTACCCTTTTTGGGCAGAAAATGCAGAGAAATCTAAACATATTGTGTTTCCTAAACAAAAAAATCTAAACACTTCTGATCATAACCACCTACATCAAACTCTGAAGAGATGTATTGCTAAGTTTTGTGAAACTTTAAAGCAAGATTTTAC
The DNA here is from genome assembly GCA_004026885.1 of Lyroderma lyra. Lineage (NCBI taxonomy): Eukaryota > Metazoa > Chordata > Mammalia > Chiroptera > Megadermatidae > Lyroderma > Lyroderma lyra. Next base: position 15,800 of record PVJL010017444.1, read on the forward strand.
ATAGGTCTAGAGCTAAAGTCAATAGCAGTCCAACTGTGCAATGGCAGGACTCAGTGCAAAACCAATATGAGAAGACCCTTGCTAAAATTTAAGAATTTAATGACAGTGAGAGCACAGCAACCCTAAATAATGTCCACTTTTTGTTTTTGAGTTCTCTTCAGTTGAATGGCTTTAGTATAATACCCACATCATTAGCATAATTAGGAATCAAGAAAGAGTATTTTCCATTCCCAACCAGGAAACTACCTCCTAAAAAAAAAATCTAAGAAAAAAAAAATAGAGAGAGAAAGTGTATTTTCTTGTTTGTATTACCAAGTTGTGCTCAGCAGATATCTTGGTGCAGTATTGTGTAAAACTGGCCCCTAGGGGTTGCTCTGGGTCACACAGGAAGCATGATGCAGAAGCATTATCAAGATTCCTTTCCTACCAAGTTATTTGCAAAACTTAGAGGAGAGCTAGTTGGTTTTAAGTGTTTAAGTTGATTTGTGGTGCTTAGCATTTTGAATATACAATCAATTTGATTGATACTGTTAGAGAAACTAAGTAAATATTAAGAAAAGTGAAAATATAGCACTTTAAATTATTTGACTGAACATAATGTGCATTTTCTAATCTTTATACAGCTTCTTAAATACACTTAGTACATTTACCTTTGCTGTAATTTATTTTTTCTACTAAACATAATTCCAGTTGTGGGTTTTGTCTTATTCTTATTTCATGTCTTATTCATTACTTTATCTCACAAACATCTGACTCTATTATATAAGTTTGTCACTGAGACATAATCACCCATGATATGTCCATTATGATGTTCTGTATAGGTAGTTTCATCAGGATATCTTTGATCAGGATATTTCTCTGTTGTAGAGGAGTGCATGTTTCAACAGCCAGTTGTGTACTCACCAACAGCGGCCTGTCCTGCAGTAGTGCCTGTGAGATTGTGAATCATGTTTTTCTGACATTTGAGCTCAGCACTGTCATTTTCAGACTCTCTGAATGTAACCTGACCTGGGGTGTCCAAAAATAAACAGAAATGTAAGATGAATTAGGAAAAGATATGGAAGCATGTGAATTTCCACATATTTACTGAAGGTCCCTTCTGTGAATAGTACTGTGGGACAAACTGGGAGCATGTCCAGAGGTCCAGTCCCATGGAGCTGAGAATCTAATACAGATGTACTGAGAATTAAGACATGAATGAATCAATGGGGGTAGATTTGAAAACTCTCCAGAATAAATGAGTATCACATGGTTAACCTTAAAATGTTATAGGGAAGACAGAGATCTCATGGGATAGAGGTTTAGGGAGCTGAACTTAACTTTGTGAGGTCAGGTGTGCCTGTGAGAAGGAAGGGCTCATGTGTGGATACCATAGACAAGTGGAAGGCAGAGACTTTGAGCTGAACAAAGTTCTTACTAAATGGATTGCAATAGAAATCTTTAATTAACCTCAGAGTGAACAAGAGTTCTTGGCATGTTCTCTTTTTTTGAGAAATAATACCAAGACTCACAGGAAATTGGTAAAAGATAGGTCCTCAGTCACTGGTGATAGTCACTGTAAACAATGTTATCTAGGTTTTTGTTGGTTGCTGAGAATAACAAAACTTCGAGTCATAGAAAAGATTAAGGAATTGCCCCAGGAAACAACTGAGAAATTTCAGAGCAAATCCCTGTTTGTAAAAGAAAACCCTTCCTGACACAGAACTGCAAGTGCTCCTGGGTCTGGTCTCTGTTCTCAGAAGGTCTTGAGTGACTCCTGGTGTCCTGAGCACCCCCTGGTGTCCTGAGTGCTCTTTTTTTAATATTTATTTTTATTGTGAGATTTATTGGGGTGAAATCTGTTAGCAAAGATTACATAGGTTTCAGGCATACAATTCTACAACCTATTGTCAACTTGTTGTATGATAAGTTCACCACCTAATGTAACTTCTGTTTCCATCTCCATATATTGTGCTTCCCCTCCCTCCTTTCCTACCCCCTCCCCCTTTGAGTGCTCTTATAATGATCTTTCACCTCTCCTCTTCAACACACTTATGTTGTCCTGCATGCCACCTGTAGCCCAGCCCTCCTGTCTCCTTCATGGAGTTCTGTGTCTGGGCTCACAGTGACTTCCCTCACTGTGTTTCTCACACAGTAATAAGTGGATGTGCCCTGGCCTTTCAGGCTGGTCATTTGGAGAGATAATATGTTCTTACCATTGTATTTAGATATGGTGAAAACACCCTTCATGGCATTTGCACAGTAGGTATTCCCACTGCCATTACTAATATATAAGATTCACTGTAGCCCCTCCCCTGTAGCTGGTGGAGCCAGCTAATGCTGCATCAACTGAAGGTGAATAGAGAGACTGCACAGGAGAGTCTAAGAGACCCCCCCACCCATACACACACAAAGGC
>PVJL010017445.1:0-18189 GCA_004026885.1 Lyroderma lyra
CCGTCGGGTCTTCCCTTCAGGACCCGCAGGTGCTCCCGCCACGCAGGACACCGCGAGCCGAACAGCGGCGAGACCGCGGCGGCCGAGCTTCCTTCCCGTTCGGGGCCTGGCGGCGCCCCGGGACCGCAGCAGAAGAACGGGCCCCGCTTGGCCGGCGGAAGCCGCGCTCGCTTACCGCCGCCTGGGACCCGTCCGTCCCGCGGCTCGGCCGGGAACCCGACGCGCCCGCCGCTCCCAGGCTCCTGCTCCGCTTCCCCGTCCCCGGGCTCAGTGTCTGCAGCTGCCGGAGATCCGGAGCCGGCAAGGCGGGACGGTGGTGGGGTCCCAGCGTCCTGGTTCCGAAGCTCCCTGCCGCCTGCCTGGCCCAGGTGGCCCCGGCAGCACCCACGCAGGCATGAGCTCCTCCTGGGAAGAGCCTGCAAAGCATGCTTTACAGTGGGGTAGCTGTGTGCGCAGAGTGCATTAACGGGGCTTTCCGGTGTGCAGAGAATCGAGGTGGTATCCCAGGACTCATAGCACTTCCCGGGGTGAGAGAGGGAAAATGAGCCAAGTGTGGGTCAGTGCGAGTGCCTTGAGCCCGGAGTCCTCACTCACAGGAGATTTAATCATCCAGCACCTGTCCATCCATCCATCCAGCCCCCACACATCCATCCTTCATTCATTCCCCCACCCACCCATCCATCCATTAATCATCCATTCATTCATAATCCTAAGGAGGCCAGACATGTGTCAGGGATAGAAGGTCAGCAAACATAAATGGACCATTTCCTGGAGGCCCTTACAGCCTAGAAGGGAGTTCAGGCATTAATCACACAAACATATTCAGTAGACTCTCAGTTTACCAGCACCATGGGGATTGGTAGATGCCAGATAAATGTAAGTAGACTCTCCGTTAACCAGAACTCAAGAGACTGGGAAAATCTCAAGCAACCAGTACTCAAAAGCAAACTTTGCCAGTTGCTTGAGTGCCAGTTAATGGGGGGTCTACTGTAGTTCGGAAACAGGACAAGTGCTACGAAGATGTCTAAGATGTCAGGAAATTATACTGGGGAGAAGGTGGGACCTGGACTCTTCCCGCAGATCAGAGAAGGTTTCTTTGAACAATTAAGTTACCATTTGGGCCAATGCCTGAGGCCAACTGGGAGTAAACATAGTGAGGGGGGAAGAATTTCCCAGGCAGGAAAGGCCTTGCCACAGAGGAACTGAAGGACAGTAAGTGTGGTGATGAAGCAGGATAGTGGGGTGAGAGGGGCCAAGTCCTGGAGAGGTGGGGAGGGCACAGCAAGCACCTTAGCTTATGTTTTTTAAGAAACGGGAAGTGCTTGGAGGAAGTTAAGTGGAGGAGAGAAAACATCAAGTGTGTATTGTACTGAGATCCCTCTGGCTGCTGGGCTGAGCATGGATGGGAAGGTGGCCAGGTAGGAGGTGCCTGGTACAGCCAATTCAGGCAACCTGGTGGCAGCAGGTAAGATGGGAGGTCATTGTCACTCTTAAGGATGGATTTCGGATGTGCGGTGGGGAAAGAGATGTCAGAGGTCAAAGGAAAATATTTTAAAGGATAAAGTCAATAGTCATACACATAAATTGAGGATGTGTCAAAGAATTATAATTTACTTAATAATGAATGAAGCAATAAGGTGTCACAAATTGTTCAAAGGAAAGTAAAAAAGAAAATGCTGAAATGAATTTACAAAGCCTGTTCTATCCATAGAGCAATAGTTAATAGTATTTCACTAGACACACCTAATTTGCATTTCTATGGGCAAGAATGATTTGCATTGCTGCCTGTTTTCTGCAGATTAGCTGGTACCTCTGCAGAGATATGAAATAGTCTAGGCTAAAACAAAGGCACACATACCAAAGATTTAGCTGATTATGGAGGCCCCAGCATTCTGTAGAAAGAATGTCCAAAAATCACTTTTGCCCTTCTAAAGTCTGAAATTTTTTCTTACAAAGGGATAACTCCTAGCATACTTGTCTGAGTAGATTGTCGGACAAGGAAAATGTGGGGGTGCAGGGAGATGCACTGAGATTGCGGGAAGGGACTTGGGACATTTGAGGAGCCTGTGGCACATCAAGGTGAGGTCCTAGAAGTGATGCTGGAGAGATGGCTTTTCAGCTGGGGCTTTAAGAGTAAGCAGAATAAGGACATAAAAGGTAGGAAGGGGGTCCCAGAAGAGGGAGAAATTCAAGCAAAGGCACAGAGGTGGGAAAGAATGGCATATGCCTGGGGAACAGGAGGTCAGACAGAAAAAGCACTTTAGTATTTTCACATCCATCGTTACTTGGTGTGTAGCCAAGCACTAAGCTAGTTGCCCCGCTAAGGGAAGACTCTCTTTTGGTGACATCTTTCATAGAGGACTTCATTCACCCCCTGAGGACAGGAACAGGTGCTGTGCACAAAGGCTCTGGAGGCTGAGGACCTGACTGAAAACCCCAGCTCCATGGCCTACTGGGTGACAGTGGACAGTCACACTGCCTTTCCGTGCTTCAGTCTTGCTCTCCGTGCCACCAGCTGCTGTAATATGAAGACCGCGTGACCTTTGGTTAGCTCAGGGCCTGGCATGAACATGTGCCTGGGAAGTGTTGGCAGTAACAGGAGGAGAAAGCCCTGGCAGGCTTGGCAGGGTATCTCTATGTTACCTAAGAGGGGAGTCTACTGGAGTGTGAGGGAACCACCGGGAAGGGAACTGAGGCCCCTCCAGCCCACAGCCAGCACTAGTGGCAGGCACTTGAGGGAGGCCATCTTGGACCTTCTAGCCTCAGTGGCATCATCTGCCTGCTGTGTGCCATCACACGAGTGATTCCAAGAAAGACCAGAAGAAGAACAACCCAGATTGCTAACTCACCACATTGAAAGAAACAATAAACCATTGTTTTTACCAGTAAGTCTTGGGGTGAATTTTTTATATCAACAGATAAGAAAACATGGCAGATGGTGATTTCTCAAAATCAATTTGCTGGGGAAATAACAGCCTTAGAAAAGAAGACAGAAGGGGAGATGTAAGAGTACATTTCATAGTTAAGAGTTCCAATGCTCTGCTGTGTAATACACTACCCCCAAAGTTAGTGGTGAAAACCTTCATCATTTTATCATGCAAACAGTTTCGTGGGCCAGAAATCTGGACATGGCACAGCAGGCATGGCTCAACTTTGTGCCCCACGAAGCCGCAGCTGGGATGTCCCCAACAGTTGGCCACGGCTGCAGTGAGCTGACAGCGCCCGGCTCTGCCTGTTGGGTGAGTGTCCACTTCTCTCCAGTGTGTCTGCCGGGATCAGAATGTCCAAATTGACTTGTTCACTTACGTGTCTGGCACCTGCAGTCAGACAACGACAACGCATGGGAACTCACTCTCCCCATGTGTGTGAGCTTGGGCTTCCTAACAGTGTGGTGCCCTTGGGGGGCTGGACTTCTTACCTGCTGGCTGGTCCTTTCAGAGCAAGAGTGTCACAGAGCCCAGGTGGAAGCTGCATGTTTTCTGATGACCTTATTTCAGAGATCCCCAAATATCACATTCATTTGGTCCACTGAGTCACTGAAGCCAGCCAGGCTTACAAACGGGTGAGAGCCCCACTCTGAATGGGATGAGCAGCAGAGAATCCGCAGCCCATGGGATGCTTCGTCATGTGCTGTGTTTTGCCAAGTCTAAGATGTCACCGTTTGGAAGACACAAACTGCCGCCACAGATACCAAAATGGGAAACAATTGTTAGGACAGAATTAATGAGATTTTATATCTATCTATCTATCGATCGATATAGTCTGCACGTGCTGAGTGGTGGCATGAAATATGTTTCCACTATGGATTTCAGTTCAAGTTCAAAAGTAGGCTGGATGACATCTAAAGTCAGGGGTAAGGAGCACTATTTCCACACATCTGAAGGCTGAGAGCTTGTCACACAGAGGGTCTCCCTAATACAACTCTGTGTGTTAATGTACATTATAGGACATTTCACACAAGGGAAAGGTGGATAATATAATAAACCCACACAAAGCCATCGCCCTTCTTCAGCAACTATCAACCCAGGCACCCATTTTGTCTGGTCCATAGCTGACCTTCCCGCCCCAGACACTGCGTCACTTCCTCTGTAAACCCTGAGGAACGGTGTGACCTGGTGCCCTCTTCGTTGTAACCATAGTAATCCACTTGGCTCAGCAATTCATAATACTAACAGCCTCGCCAATGAGAATGGTGGACAGGGCTTTAACCAACAGCTTTTATCTAATTGTGTTGGGAGATTGGGAGAAGGAAGGAGGGGGTGGTCATAGAAATGCTAAAATTGCCATCTGCCCCAGAGATGCCAGTAGGCAAAATCCAAACTGCGTGAACCGAGAGCACAGCAAGCACATATGTGGTGTGAGTGAGGAAGCACACAAAGGACACAGTTACAGCAGATCCAGCTGGACCCTGGGGGTGGGGACTGGGGACAGGGGCTGCTGGTGTCTGCCATGCTGGGCATGCTGTTACTCTGACTGAAACAAGAAATTACAAAGAGAGTCGGGGTTGGAGAATTGCCGATTGAAGTCTTTAGCCCTCTAGGCTGTGCAGTAGTACAATTCTGGATACCTTTTATTTAATTAAAAGTTTTTGAAAAGTTTATTTGCATGACTATTATTTCTTAATAAAAATGTCCTTAAATTGCTTTTATTTAAATTTATGAGAGTATTTTGTTCTACCTGAAGATGAGAACCATCTAGTTGATGCCAGGAAGTCATGGTTGTCAGCTCTCCATCATCAACAGTAAAGAACTGTATTCTGTCAGCTTCTGAGCATGATGGGCGAGACCTACTTAAACTGAGAAGTCACATCACAAGGAGTGACCACACTGGGTGGTCACGTGAAAAATTTAGAGCAGCCTCTAACAGGCAGATTTGCACTGGGGTCCCTGAAACCATCTGGGACAGTACACATGTACTCTGTATTACGGTGAGCATGTCACGTGAACAGGGACAAAACCCTCAGCATGCGATGCTGTGACCCAGGTCCCCCTCACTGCACTGCAGCCCCCACTGCCATGGAGGAGCTGGGATTACTGGACAAATCCTAGGTGGCAGAATTCCTTGCTAGAAGGGTGAGGTCATTTACTGTCTTATCTGTCGCCCAGCACCCTGGGGCCTCAATACAGGCTGGTGAACTGCTTTTTAATAAAGCAGCCCCTCTCCATTTCTAGCTAGGCAGTGCTCTGTACACTCAGGTTGAATGATGTCCTAGAAGATAAACCCATTTGCATGTGAAGGGGCTTCTTGATTATTTAAAAATATCTTCCACTATCTCCTTGGTCAGCCTCTGCCTCTGGCCCATGATGTCACTGCAAATTGGTGTGGGACATCCCTCTTTCCCCCTCCCCCATCCTAGCACAGGGCCCTGCTCCAACCCCACATTGGCTCCCCACGCGATTCAGTGCCCTTTATGTGACATTGGGAGTCCTCTTTCCCACTGGAGGGTGGGTCTCTCAGGGGTAGGACCTCTTACACTTGTCAGGATATCTCCAGGGCAGGGCAGGTCTTCTCTAGAAGCAAAGTATAGTGGTGTCGTGGGTTGGGTGGTGGGCCCACAAAAACATGTCTGTGTCCAAATCTGTGGAACCTGTGAATGTGACCTTATTTGAAAAAGGCTTCCTGTAGATGTCATTAAGTGAAGGATATTGAGATGATGTCACTATGGATTACATCAATGGGCCAAAGACGAGTGTTCTTATGAGACAGAAGATAAGGCACAGACAGGAGAGGCCACGTGCAGGTGGAGGCAGAGACTGGAGGCATGGGTCACAGCGAAGGAACCAGAAATTGTCAGAAGCTGGCCAGAGTGGCTCCTCCCCAGAAGCTTCAGGAGGAACCACCCCTGCCTTCTTCCTGCAAAGTTACTGTACAGCCTGAGCGTCAGGTGTGGGGTGCACCAAGTGCTGGCCTCACACAGCGGGACTTGCAAAGGTGCACCAGCGTCAAGGACACAAAACAGCAAAACCACTGGCCCCTCAGTCTCACCAGGGGATGAAGCTAAGGAAACATGAGAAACAAAAGTATTGGAGGTACCTAGAAATGCATTGACAGGTAAGTCGGTAATTAGAGTGGCAGCAGTAGTAGCAGTTGGATATCCACCTACCTGTCCACCAAAGAACAGAGGAAAGGTGGGACACAGATAGAAAGAGCAAAGAACAAAACCCAAGCTCCAAAATTACCTTAAAGTGCATGAAGTGAAACTTGACAAGAGAAACATAGGTGCCACAATTATGAGGCTAAAGTGGTCTTACCTAAGAGTTTTTAATAATGGGAAGAGCTAAGATAGTCTTTAACATGACCACACTAGGGCTGTCCCCTCCCTGCTTCAGGTAAGCCCCAGACAATCAAAGTGAGATGGGCAGACCTAAGTGGGATGGCTAATGAGTGTTTCTAGAAAAACAAAACTACAGAAGCATCTTTCTTAGGTTGCTTCTCAATTGATGTTTTTAAAAGGTATAAATGAAGTTAATGAATCGATGATGACTTGGGTTGTTCCCCGAAGCTTTAAGATATCCAAGGCTTGCCTGGGTTTGGTCAGGAAAATGAAATGTTAGATGAGAAAGCAAGGACATACTACGTTGTTTTAAATCTCACACTTAACTCCAAGACTGGGAAATGCAGAAAATAAGGCTGCCCCTGGATTAAAGTGGAAGATCGGCAAGTGCAGGTCCTAAGTAGAAAAATAGTTACCTGATAGCTATGCCCTCACAGAAACAAGCTGGAATGTGTTCATCCACATAAAGAAAACATGTGTCATTCAAAAGAGGAGTCCATCAGCCCTGGACAAACAGAAAAATTAAAACTGAGGTGACCACAGAGCAGGGTGCACCCAAGAAGGCCTTGATGGTGGTGGTCGTGGGTGTCTGCCACCAGCTTTATGTGTCCAGTCCCATGAAGATACTGGGGAAAGAGGGAAACACTACCCAGTAGGCCAAGGCATTGGAGGTGCTGCCCACAGGGGGCACCTGTGAGCTGCCACCCACTAGTATGGGCTCCTCTCCACCAGGCTGGACTGCTATGACTCAGGCCTTGGTTTGAGCTAGCAGAGAAGTAGACCCCTGGAAATGGAAGATCACAGCTCGGGGTGCCACCTTGTGATCATGGGGGAAGACCAGCAGGAGAGAAAGGAAGTGGAGAAACAGCACAGACAGACACAGACACACACACCCAGTCTCATCGTCTGAGCCCTGGATCAAGGGCTGCCTTTGGCCAGCCCTGTCAATGCACTGTTTACATGAGCACAGACGTGTGCACATTCGCTTGATGAACAGTCACTTCCTGGGCCTCTGGTTCTTCCAGGGCCTACTTCTCCTGAGGTAATGATGAGGTAAAGCATCTGGGCCTCTGGAACCAAGGACAGACACCAGCTGACACTGACCCTATACTTCCAACCTCCAGCTTTTTTCATCCCACCAATTGCTTCTAGAACAGAATTTCCACACGACCACACTATCTCCATGGGTCAGCCTAGCGCATGAGACAAAGCAGCTGCAGTCCACTTGCAACGCAGTTACAGCTTGTTCTCCTGTTCTGTATTGGCACCGGGAAATGCTTCCATACTTTATGGAAAGAAAGCAATAAATAACACTGATAAAAAGTCCAAAAGTATCCTGCACTTACTTGGTTACATAATCAGGAATTTCACAAAAGAACAAGAGAAACAGAATGGGAATGGTGACATGTACAAATCAAAAGCAGAAAGTCAATATAAAGCAACATGCATCGGCTGCATAATAAATAACACACTGTGACCTGAACACATCTCCTGCTGACTTTTTCAGGTACAATTTACAAAGTAAAATTTACACAGGCTATTCGAACCATTTAAAATGGCCCTTATCATCAAAATCTAAAAATGTAAGACTAAGTCCATTGCTTAAACATGTCTATAAACAAATGTAAAAAGATAACTTACATAAAAAATAAGGCCTTTATCAGAGTTCCCACACATTATTTTCAGGACCCAGTGCCATCTCCTGTGTGCACCACTGTCCTTGCAGTGAGTGTGCAGCACTCCGTGATTGGGTCCCCCTAAGAGTGACTGTGCAGGAGCCCTGCCACCAGGGCAGGCTGAGGTCGGCCCCCGGTTCATGGCTTCTGCCAGACACTAAAGACAAGCTATCCAAGTCCACAGAGATGAGGCTATGAAGGTGTTAACTGGTCCCAAGACATTGTCGGTGTCCTAATAATTCATTCGGTCTAAATGTTAATAGAAACTGATGTCTAACACCAGCTATTTTAATCTGTTCACACTGCAGAATAAAGCATTTCTTGCTAGAATCACATTAGTCATTGAAACACAACAATTGCTTGAAACTACACCTGCTTATTTCAAAATGGTTGTTACGGAGCTAGGTTATGCTAACAGATAATGATGCACTGCCCCACGATGGTTTACAAATGCAGTAAAACCCTTTTCTCTGTAATGGCTTATTATTAAAAATTAAATAATAATTATAATAAATAAGTAATTTATAAATGGCTTTATTTGCTCATAGGATTCATACATACAAGCATTATAGTACATTCATTAACACAGTAAAATTAGATATAAGAATATGAATTTCAAAGGAGTTTTATACCATAGATATACATGCAAAATTAATTATACAAGATAAAGGCAAAGTTTATATAAATATAAGAAACATTAAATTATACAACATTCTATAGTATTTATGAACTTTTCTCTAATTAAAAACTCTGTAATAAAATATCTCAGGGTACACATAACAATGATTAACAGATTAGAGATTTTGTTGGGTTCTAAAATGTCATCCTCGTTGGATTCAGAACGCTGCAGAGTCACCTGTAGGAGTCGTGCGGGTCACCTGGAAAATAAGAACAGATACCAGATCAGTGTTGAGCCCGTGCCCAGTTCCTGCCTGTCCACTGTGGGGTCCCATGCCTCCCCAATTCCTCCTGTGCTTTAGCTACTTTGAAAATTTAGGTAAAATATCAAGGACTGCATGCTAATTGCAGGATTTGACTGAACTTCATTTTGGAATCCATCTAAAAATTACCAACTTAAAAAAAAAGATAAGGGAGTTCCCTGATGGTGTAGTGGCTTAAGGCTTTGGTGTTGGCACTGTCAGCGCTGCGGCCTGGATTCGATTCCCAGTCAGGGAGCTACCCACATACCAAAAAGCAAAAAAAAAAAAAAAAAAAAAAAAAAAAGATGATGAAATCAATCAAATATTCAGACTGATAGCTGAAAACAGAACAGAGCAGAACAGGGCCCATCCCCCAGAGCCCTCAGGGCAGGGAGGGGGGCTGGGCTCCCCCGAGCCCCTCACCACCACCTCCATGGCAAGGTTGGGTCACTCAGGAACTGGTCCCTGGTTTGCAATGCAGTTTTGTTTTTAAAAACCAATCTCTAAGTTGAAAGGCTTACAGTGTCACATGATGGCACAGCCCCATGACACTCAGTACACAGGGCTGGTCTCATTCAAGAATGTGTATTTATAACAAAGCCAGGCAGCATTGGCTGACTTGGAAATGACTCTGGGGCCCATACCAATGCCAAAGCAGAAGGAACTGTGTGCCCAGTGCTCCTAACCCCTGGTGGCAGCCAGCTAGGGGCTGAGATTGCTCTCTTCTGCCATGTTCTGCTTTCCTGCCTTCCCATCCCCCAAAAGACAAAACAGACACTTAAAATAAGCCAGTAGTTTTAGATTTAAGGACAAAGTGAAAATCTACTTTTTCTCCTTCAAAATTGAGGACACGCTAACCTCTGTATAATGAACAGTAAGCATACAGAACACGAAAATCTTCTTAATGGTGCAGAAAGGCTCCTGTGTCTGTATTTTTTAAGTCCCTGAATTAACTAAAATGGGCTGTCCCGGCCCAAAGCCACCAACACCGTGTGGCTGTGGCCATCACGGCGGTGCCCGTCCATACCCTCAGGGACCATGTGCTCTCTACTCATCCCAGGAGGCTTCAGCAGGAGTCAGTCCGGACGGGAGCAGAATCTAACCACTGCGATCCTGACACAGTGCCTGTTTCGACAACCAGAAAGAGTGTGCAGACACACCATGCAGTTAGTCTTAAAGGTCACACGAGGGCACAGACATACATCTTCACACCTACAACAGCACCTACTGAGGGTTCCAAGGGAAACTTCTAGAGTGGGAGTGCATGAGTCACAAAGACAATGTAAGTGGCACCAAGTGGGGTGTCACCAAGTATGTCTTCATCTCCCAGCAGCCCTGGGAGTCACTGGAAGGTACTTCTAAAATAGCAATGACACACCTGATAATAAAAAGCAATTTCATCATGTACATTTATGTACGTGACAATGACTTCGCATGATAAACTCTCCAGATTAATAGAGCAACTGGACTTTCCTTCCAGCCCAAAATACTGTCCCTATAAGAAGGGCCTCATGTGAGAACCCAGCAGTAATGGGAGCCGGCAGCAGCCCACTGCAGAGGCCAAGGCTTCTGGCCTGAAGGAGGGAGGGAGACCTCACAGGCAGTTTGAGAGGTCCCAGTGGCATGGCCTCAGGGGAGGCTAGAGGACAACGACTTCTCTAAGGAAACAGAAGCCAGGTCTCAGTTTCTGTTGGAAGTAACATGCACTGCTGACTATTTTGGTTAAGAAATACACTGCAGCCCAAGAGATAGGCCCCAATTCCTTCTGGTGAATTGGATGAAGAAACGTAGAAAGTCTGTAGCAGATGTCCACTGCTTCCAAGGCCACAGTTCTAGTTTTAACCCAGGAACACACTACCAGCAATCTGCCATGGTTGCAGACAGGATGGTAGGGCAGCGGGTACTGCTGGTGGGGACGGAGGGGCTGTAAGAATTGTTCCGACACTGAGAGCCCAGGGGACCTGTGGCAGTTCCCGTTACACTCCCCTCATTCAAAAAGCCATGAAAATGATCCATTTTACCAGGTTTATGCCTTAGTTATCATATAGGGTAAGAAGTTACCTTCCATATAATAAATTCCCAAACCTTTTTCTAGGATTAGTTGTCATTTATCTAAACTCTAATCTCAATACTCCTGTTAACATTTCACAAAAAAAAATCTGATTTGTAATAGAAAAAAGGAAATGAAGATAAAAGAAAAATAAGAGCACTCAAAATACTTAAGAAGTCCAAGATAAAATTGCAGTTAAAATACATAAAAATTATATGCATACTCTTTAAAAGAAAAATGCTACTTTTCAAAAAGTTACCAGCTTTTTCTCCCACTAAGCACATTGTTAACTTTGTAATAAAAATGCTGCCTTGTCATCCATCCTCATTAAGTCCCCAGCTTAGCAGAGGTTTTATACAAACATTTTTAGATTTTTATACAAGCAAGTGAGAGCCAAACTTATAAACCTACTTATGGGAAGGGCTTACTATAGTGTACAAGCTACATCGGAAATGAGAATGGAAGTCCTTGTCAAAGGGAAGAAGACAATGACCCATAACAGCTAACAGGAGCACAGGACTCAAGACAAGCAGGGCACTCTCTAATGAAGATCTCCTTTAACCATCCCAACCAGCCAGTGAGAAACATGGTTATGATGCCCACGTTACCAATGGAGAAACTGAGGCATCAAACTCTAGGTCCTGTACCTCCTCAGCAGGAGAGCCAGAGCCAGTCCACCACTGAGTGGGTAGGGTCAGAGCTTAGCCAGGAAACTACGGGCGACTCATCACCAGCCATGGTCTCCAAGCTCAGTGGTTGTCAAGGGAGAACCACCAGCTTGATCTCAAACAGCGGCTGCACAGCTGCTACTCCAGTGAGGACTCCCAGCATTACCCTCTTGCTTCTCTCCATCCTTCTAAAACACGGGGTGACACGGACACATCACAGCAGAGGCAGAGGAAAGAAAGGAAGTGCAGAGCTCACAGAGGTGGAAATTGTGTCATTTAAAATGAACTCAGTCATTTTTCCAGTGTGGAGAGAGGTCCTAGGAGTAAGTAACATGATGTGAAAGCTACTACACTGCCTGATGGAAGCATTCTGTGCTGCCTGGCACACACACATGTCTGTGAAAGGGGGGATGTCAACCCAATGCTCTGGGACACACGATGCTTACTTGGAAGAATAAATACTTAATCAGACAAGAACTTTGATAAAAACTGCATTATTGTTAAACTTTCATAAACAGATATCAGGGTCAATTTTCAAACATCTAAACCTGGGCATGCAGCAGTACTCAGATTCCTCATCAGGCATTAAATTGCCCATTCTAGATCAGGATCAAATTGCCAGCCACAAAGCTGCTCGTGCTGCCCATAGGTGGCTGGGCTGGTGCTGGGTGTCATGTACTATCAAGCTGCATCTGCTCTACTTGCACAGAGGGTGAGGACAGAGATGAGGTGACCAGCAAGTTTGCAGGGAGAGTTCCTGCTGACCCAGCAGGTAAGACGTGGATGTCCTCAATTTTTTCTTCCAAGAAAGTACTCTCCTAAAGCTTTTGTCAGTATGCTGGTAAATTAAGGACAGAAAACAAAATTGATTTAAAAAATCAAGGACAATAATATAAAGTTACCAGTCTTTTAAAATAACTTCTGAACTTGTTACTGCATTTTTGTTCACATGCCTATAGCATGTTCTGGAAAACCATGTGATTTACTGACCAATTGGGAACTTCTGAGAGTGACAGGAGGCATGGGAACACCTATGCAGGAACTGTAACTGGGCAAAATTTAGGATTGTCCGGGGCCACCTGGATGTATGTCCCTGCCATCACCAAGTTCCACTTCTTCTCTTACAAAAATCGCCTTCCTGTTTATGGGTATTAAAGATAGTTTTCAGGCTGTGAATAGTTCTCTCATGCTGGATAAAGCCAGCAAGTGCTTCTTTAGGTTATCCTTCCATTCTTGTCAAACTTAACTTTTCTTAAGATCTAATGGAGAGAAGAGGAAATGATAGCATGGGAATAAATTAGTCATGGTTTGTATAAGAAGAAATGCACACTTTGTGTCTCTCAATATATTAAGTAGGCCAAAAGTCATTGCGTTTTATTCTCATACCTGGGTGTAGGTGTCGTAATAGTTAACTAACTTCATTCTAACCTGCAAATTCATTATATTAGTTGATAGCTGACAGTTAAAGCTTGTTTTAGAAAAAGGAAGTGTACAATTTTGTCAGCTATTGTTTTCTTGGAATCAATTTCAAAATCGGAAATCGAAAGTAACATTTTCATCATATCTTGCTTTATTATTTCCAAAAAAAGCCTAAACACCCAAAACGTGGTGCAAGCTTATGAAACGTTAAGTGAGATGTATTGTGAAGATGTTTTAAAAGTATGTACCATGAAGGAAGAAGGCAAGATGGTGACTGAAGAGGAGGTCCCTAAAGCCTCTCTCAGAAAACACAATTGAATGGCCATCCAGGAGCCAAGAAAGAGGACCCTGAGTGACAAATGGACTGTTGAGAAATCCACAAATCACAAGTAAACACCTGAAGGATGGAGAGAAGGGGGCCAGACAGGGAAAGGGAAGGGAGCAGAGAATGCAACAGGAACCAATCGCTGCTGGCTATTCTAAGCGGCGCAGTTTGGGGGAGGGGAGAGACCACGAAGGAGCTGGACTTTGGAACTGCATGCTGGGGACGGAATTTGGGAGCCAGCCTTGGGAACTTTTGAGTGGTAAAAGGGCTGAGTGAGAACTCTGAACTGCAAAGATGACACCCCAGCCCTGGAGACCTCCACAGGGCTGCAGTTCCTGTTCCCAGCCCACTACAAAGGCGACCCTGCTGTCTCAGGTCAGGCCCACAGCTTTGGACTTATGGAACGTGCACTTACTCGTGCACCCCAGGGTTCTGAAAGCAGTGTGAGCCCATAGACAGCCAGATGCTGAATCAGGGCTAGGAAGAAAGATTGATTTGATAGCATTCACCTGATCCAGGACAAACAAGCCTCCGAACAGCTTCCCCAGCAGAGGGCAGAAGGCAGAGCTGCCCTTGGAGCGCCTTTTGTTGGCCTCTCCCCAGGATATATGCGCATAGCCTCCAAATGCAGTAGGAGATCAGAAACAAGAAATAAACAACCCCTTCTCTCCCAAAACTTGACCCCAGTGTCACCTAGTGTCTGCCCTACAGCAAGACACCACCAAAGCAATAATCTGGGCACTGAATATAAAGCCCTCATGTCAAAGAGGAAGAACCCAGCAAACAGCATGAATTACTTAAAAACTAAAACTTCTCAGAAAGAACATGAAATTTACCCAGAAGACAGCTTTTTAGAATGGGAAGGGTCTGATTTAAGTGACAGAGCATTTAAAGCAGCAATTCTAAAGGCTGTGAGAGAAATGAAAACGAACTGGCAGAACACCATAGCTGAGATAAATAACATAAAAAAGGATATAAACGACATAAAAAAGGAACTCTGTGAACAAAAAGAACAATTTAACAAAGAAATTCAAAACATAAGAAAGATTGAGATGGAAAGGCGAGAAATAAAAAATACTATAAAAGAAGTGAGAAATGAAATAACTGCAATACGAAAAGAACCAACCAGATGGAGGAAAGAATTAGTGATATTGAAGATCAGAATACAGAAACAGTTCAGAAAGAGGAAGATAGGGAATATAGAACCAAAAGGATTGAAAGAATTCTGCAAGAACTATCCAACTTCATGAGACAAAAACAACATCAGGATAATAGGAATAGAAGAGGGGGCAGAGCAATCTACACAGAGCATACTCAAACAAATCGTAGATGAGAACTTTCCAAACTTATGGAAAGATCTCAAAGCCCAAGTTCAAGGAGAAAACAGGTCCCTCAGATACCTGGAACCTAACAGATCTTCTCCAAGAAACATGATACTAAAGATGTCCAAAACTAAAGACAAAGAGACAATTCTCAAGGCAGCCAGGGAAAAAAGAACTATAACCTTTAGAGGAAAACCCATCAGGCTGGCATCAGATTTCTCAGCAGAAACTCTACAAACAGGAGAGAGTGGAATCCAATATTCAAAAATTTAAAAGAGAGAAACATCCAGCAAGAATAAATTATACAGCAAAATAATCTTTCAGATATGAAGGTGGAATAAAGACCTTCTCAAACACAAAGAAGCTGAGGGAATTTGCCAGCACGAGGCCAGCACTCCAAGAAATACAGAAGGAAGCTCTTCGACCTGAAACAAAACATCAGGAAAAATGGAACAAAGTTCGAACAACAAGAAAGAAAGAAAAATAAACAAACAAAAACAAAGAAAGAAATAAGTAATGGCCACAGGAAATCCTCACATATCGATCATCACTCTAAATGTTAATGGACTGAACTTACCAATAAAAAGACACAGAGTAGCAGACTGGATTAAAAAACAGAACGCATCCATGTGCTATCTCCAAGAAGCACACCTCAGCTGTAAGGACAAACACAGGCTCAGAGTGAAAGGATGGGATACAATACTCCAAGCAAATGGTAATCAAGATAGTAAAAGACAAAGATGGTCATTACATAATGATAAAAGACACAATGCAACAACAAGAAGAGTTGACACTAATCAACATATATGCTCCCAACCAGGATGCACCGAAATACACAAAGAAACTACTAACAGACTTGAAAGGAGAAGCTGATGAATACACAATCATAGTGGGAGACTTAAACACCCCGCTAACAGCCATGGACAGATCATCCAAACAGAAAATAAATAAGGAAATAACAGCTCTAAATGACACATTGCAGCAATTGGACATCATTGACATTTACAGGACAATTCACAGAGCAAAAAGAGACTACACCTTCTTTTCTAGTGTGCATGGAACATTCTCAAGGATAGACCACATGCTGGGACACAAAATTAGCCTCAGCAAATTCAAGAAGATCGAAATCATACCAAGTGTATTCTCAGACCACAAAACTTTGAAATTGGAGATCCACTGTAAAAGGAAAGCAGAAAATACCACATATACAGGGAGATTAAACAACAGCTTATTAAAAAAGAGCTGGATAAAAGAACAAATAAAAAATGAGATGAAAAATATAAAGAAACTGATGACAATGAAAATAGAGCGTATCAGAATTATTGGGACAAAGGGAAAGCGGCAATAAGAGGGAAATTTATATCACTACAGGCCGATCTTAAGAAACAAGAAATATCACAAGCAAACATCTTAGCATCCCATCTCAAAGAACTAGAAAAAGAAGAACAGACAAAACCCAAAGTCAGCAGAAGGAAAGAAATAATAAAAATTAAAGCAGAGCTAAACCAATTAGAGAACAGATGGACAATGGAAAAAATTAATGTAACGAAGAACTGGTTCTTTGAGAAAGTCAACAAAATTGACAAAACCCTGGCGAGACTAATCAAAGGATGAAGGGAAAGGACACAAATACCCAAAATTAGAAATGAAAGGGGAGAAATTACCACTGATACCACAGAAATACAAAGTAGTATAAGAAAATATTATGAAGGACTTTATGCCATGAAATTTAACAACCTAGAACAAATGGACAAGTTTCTAGAAACTTATAACCTACCAAGACTGAACCAAGAGGAACTGGATAATCTAAATAGACCAATCAATAGCAACGAGTTTGAAATGACTATCCATAATCTCCCTAAAGGCAAAAGCCCTGGACCAGTTGCTTTCACCAACGAGTTCTACCAAGCTTTCAAAGAAGAATTAACACCTATCCTCCTCAGACTCTTCCAAGAAATTGAAAAGGAAGCAATACTTCCTAAGTCATTCTATGAGGCCAATATTACTCTAATACCAAAGCCTGGCAAAGACAACACAAAAAAAGAAAACTATACATCAACATCTCTGATGAACACAGATGCGAAAATCCTGAACAAAATATTAGCAAATAGAATACAAAAATGCATCAAAAAGATCATACATCATGATCAAGTGGGATTCATCCCGGGAACACAAGGATGGTTCAACATATGAAAATCAATCAATGTGATACACCACATAAACAAAATCAAAGATAAAGTCTATATGGTCATTTTAATTGATGCAGAAAAAGCTTTCCACAAGGTACAACAACCATTGATGATCAAAATCTAAATAAAATAGGTATAAAAGGAAAATATCTCAACATAATAAAGACCATATGTGACAGACCCTTGGCTAACATCATATTCAATGGGGAAAAGCTGAAACCTATTCCCCTAAAATCAGGAACAAGACAGGGATGTCCCCAGTCACCACCGGTATTTAATATAGTACTGAAAGTTCTAACCACAGCAATCAGGCAAGAGAAAGGAATAAAAGGTATCCAAATGGGGAAAGAAGAGTACAAATTGACACTATTTGTGGATGACATGATCCTTTATATAAAATCTTCCAAAGACTCCACCAGCAAACTATTAGAAACAATTAACAAATATAGTAAAGTTGCAGGATACAACATCAATGTACAAAAATCAACAGCATTCCTTTATACAAACAATGAATCCTCATAAAAAGAAATGAGAGAATCAATTCCATTTGCTATCACAACAAAAAGAATGAAATAAATGGGAATTAACTCAACAAAGAATGTGACAGACTTATACACAGAAAACTATAAGACACTTTTGAAAGAAACTGGAACAGACTTTAAGAAGTGGAATAATATCCCCTGTTCATGGATAGGAAGACTTAACATTGTTAAAATGGCCATTCTGCCCAAAGCAATCTACAGATTTAATGCAATACCCATCAAAATGCCACAATCATACTTTTGTGAAATAGATAAAAAAATTATTAGATTTATATGGAACCATAAAAGACCTCGAATTGCCAAAGCAATACTACATAAAAAGAATAACGCTGGTGGCATTACAATTCCTGACTTCTATTTATATTACAAAACATCAATAGTCAAAACAGCTTGGTACTGGCAGAAGAACAGAAATAGAGACCAATAGAATAGAAATGAAAACCCAGAAATAAACCCACCAATTTATGGACAAATAATTTTCGATAAAGGAGCAAAAAACATACAATGGGGAAAAGACAGCCTGTTTAGTAGGTGGTGCTGGGAAAACTGGAAAAACATATGCAAAAGAATGAACCTGAGCTGTGAACTCTCTCCATATACAAAAATTAACTCAAAATGGATTAAAGACCTTCATATAAGACCTGCAACAATAAACTGTATAGAAGAAGACATTGGTACTAAACTTATAGACCCAGGACTCAAGGAAGACTTCATGAACCTGTCCTCAAAGGCAAGGGAAGTAAAAGCAAAAATAAATGAATGGGACTATATCAAACTAAAAAGCTTCTGCACAGCAAAAGAAAC
>PVJL010017446.1:0-18189 GCA_004026885.1 Lyroderma lyra
ATCTGTTAGCAAGGATTACATATGTTTCAGGCTTACAGTTCTACAGTGCATTGTCAACTTGTTGTATAATAATTTCACCACCTAATGTGACTTCTCTTTCCATCACCTTATATTTAGCTTCCCCCCCTCCTCTCTCACCCCCTCCCCTTTCTCCCCTCCCTAACCCACTCATCCCCAAATAAACATTAAACCATTGATTGTGTCCATGGGTTATTTGTTTGTTCATTTCTTTTTTTCTTTGCTTTCAGTTTTATATTCCACATATGAGTGAAATCTGCCCAGAAAAATCTACAGATTTAGTGCAATATTCATCAAAATCCCACAATCATACTTTTGTGAAATAGATAAAAGAATTAGTGCATTTCTATGGAACCATAAAAGACCTCGAATTGCCAAAGCAATACTACATAAAAAGAATAAGGCTGGTGGCGTTACATTCCCTGACTTCAATTTATATTACAAAGCATCAATAGTCAAAACAGCTTGGTACTGGCAGAAGAACAGAAATATAGACCAATGGAATAGAACTGAAAAACCCAGAAATAAATCCAAAAATTTATGGACAAATGATTTTTCAATAAAGGAGCAAAAAACAATGGGGAAAAGACTGCCTCTTTAGTAGGTGGTGCTGGAAAAACTGGAAAAACATATGCAAAAGAATGAACCTGAGCTGTGAACTCTCTCCATATACAGAAATTAACTCAAAATGGATTAAAGACCTTCATATCAGACCTGCAACAATAAACTGTAGAGAAGAAAACATTGGTACTAAACTTATAGACCTAGGACTCAAGGAAGACTTCATGAACCTAATCTCAAAGGCGAGGGAAGTAAAAGCAAAAATAAATGAATGGGACTATATCAAACTAAAAGCTTCTGCACAGCAAAAGAAACCATCAACAAGGCAAAGAGACAGCCAACTGAATGGGAGAAGATATTTGCAAATAACTCATTAGATAAGGGTCTAATATCTAAAATATATAAAGAACTAATAAGACTTAACAACATAAAAACATACAAACCAATTAAAAAGTGGGCAGAAGAACTAAACAGACACTTCTCCCATGAAGAAATACAAATGGTTAGTAGACATGAAATAATGCTCAACCTCATTAGCTATCAGGAAAATGCAAATAAAAATCACAATGAGATACCACCTCACACCTGTGAGAATGGCTAGTATCAACAAGACAAGGAATAACAAGTTCTGGAGAGAATGTGGAGAAAAAGGGACTCTGGTGCACTGATGGTGGGAATGCAAATTAGTACAAGCACCATGGAAAGCAGTGTGGAGGTTACTCAGAAAATTGGGAATGGAGTTACCATTTGAGCCTGCAATCCCCCTTCTGGGGATCTACCCAAAAGACTTGAAAACCTTTGTCCACAAAGACTTATGTACCCCAATGTTCATTGCAGCGTTGTTCACAGTGGCTAAAACATGGAAACAACCAAAGTGCCCTGTTACAGATGACTGAATGAAGAAGCTGTGGTACATATACACAATGGAATATTACTCAGCAATAAGAAAAGATGAAATATTGCCATTTGCAACAAAATGGATGGACCTGGAGATCATCATGCTTAGTGAAATAAGCCAGACAGAAAAACAACTGTATGACTTCACTCATATGCAGAATATAAAACTGAAAGCAACAAAGAGAAAATAAATGAACAAACAAGCAAACAACCTGTGGACACAATCAATATTTTAATATTTATTTGGGAACGAGTGGGTTAGGGAGGGTAGAAGGGGGAGAGATTGGGAGAGGAGGGAGGGGAAACTTAATATAACGTGATGGAAAGAGAAGTCACATTAGGTGGTGAACTTATCATACAACAAGTTGACAATGCACTGTAGAATTGTATGCCTGAAACCTATGCAATCCTTGCTAACAGATGTCACCCCAATAAGTCTAACAATAAAAATGAATTAAAAAAATAAATAAATAATAATTTAAAACTAAAAGAAAAAAATAAATAAATAAGAGCTCTAAATAAATTATTTTGTAGAAGAGATAATTCTCTGGTGATCTTATGAATTATGCTTTTTAAGAATCTTCAAGTAGGAAAGGCCCTGAATGGTTTTCTAACACAATCCCTTGATGCTAGAATTCCTTCTATGACATCCCTGCTAGTGGTCATTTAGTTTGTGCCTATGTACCATTAATGACAGGGAGCTCACTATGTCCCAACTCAACCCATTTCACTTTCAGACAGCTTGACTATGAGTGTTTTTCCATATAATCAACTTAATTATGTCTCCAAAAAATCAAATATTTCATTTATTAATCATTCACTTGTTTAAAAGTGGAGATCATTATTGTTTTAGTTTTTCATTCTCTAGACCACTCTTAACAGTTAAATACTCTTATCAGTGTATTTAACCACTCTTTATATGATATAGTTTTGCATTCCTTACCCATATTGGTTACATATCTAGGTGTATTCTGGTTTATTTATAATCTTCATGAATTCAGACACCCAGAACTGAGTAAAGTATTTTAGGTGCCATCTTCTAAGGACATAAAACAGCAAGATTATCACTTTTCTCATTTAGGATATTCTACACCTGTTAATATAATCTAAACTGATAACATCTTATAAACCTGTGGCTAATGTAGATGTATACCAAGTGAGTGTTGACTTCTGACTCTGCATTTTCTACATTTGCTGCTGCTAAGCTATGACCTGTGGGAACCAAGTGAAGACTTCAATGTATGATTCTAATTCCCTCTCTTTCAATTTATTTTATTAAATTTTTAAAGTTAAAATTAATATATTACATCTCTCTTCATTGAAGCTCATTTACCAATTTCTGCTGTGTACCTACAGATTGTACATAACAGTCATCCTTGGGTCATATTCATCTTACAGCCTGCTATGGACTGAATGGCTATACCTCACCAAAATTAAAATGTTAAAGTTCAAGTAACTAATGTAGCTGTATTTTGGAGATAGATCCCTTATAGAAGTAACCAAAGTTAAATGAGGTCATAAGGATGGCAATCAGATGCAATAGGATTATTGTCTTTATTAAAAAAAAACATCCTAGAGCTTACTCTTTTTCTCTTCCCCATGTGAGAACACAGTGAGAAGATAGCCATCTAAACACTAGAAAGAGTTCTCATCAGAAACCAACCAGGCTGATACCTTGATTTTGAATTTCCCACCTTCTGGAGTGTAAGAAAATAAATTCCTGCTGTTTAAGCCACCTAGTCTGTGATAATTTGTTATGGCAGCCCAAGTACACTAATGCAGAGCCCCAGCTTAATATAGTGCTTGGCATATTATCAGAGTTTAACGAAAGTGTGACTATTTGAATAAAATATGAACATTATCTAAAAACAGCAAAAACGTTAAAATTATTTTAGTCATAGTTGTTTCATCTTGAGTATTTGCAATAATATGGCCTCTCAATGGTTATATTAAAGCCAGTTTATAATTCTGTATCATACTGGGAAAACCTAATTAACTACCTTACCCATAATACTCTTCCAAAATCTTGTTTGTTAATGTGGTAATGATTGGGTTCATAATTGAGAAGACAATAGTACACATCAGAAAAATAGCATCATGGTAAATTAATATGGCTGATTTGTCCCATAGACAAATCACTGTGTAACATAGAAGTTTGTGGCTGTCAGTTAAAAGAGGCAGGTGTAGGAAGGTCCAAGATGATGGATTAGGTAAATGTTATGCCTAATACCTCCAAGAATCACATCAAAATTACCAAAAAGTTATAGAACAATCAACCTCAAGAATCATCTGAAGTCTCTACCTGAACAGAACACTCATAACTAAGGATATAAAGAGGTCACAGTGAGATGGTAAGAGGGGCAGAGACATGAAACAGGCTGACTTTATACTCACAGGTATTGGGTGAACACTGGGCAGTATAGCTCAGTAGTGTAGGTCTCCTCAGAAGAGAGAGAAGTCCCAGCACCATGCCAGGCTCCCAGCACATGACTCCTGTGCTGAGAAGAAGAGTTTCCACAACATCTGGCAGTGAAAATCAGCAAGGAGTTTGTCTGTCCATCTTGGTGAGACAGAAGGAGGCTGGAAACTCAGATATCATCATAAAAGGTGCTTCACAGACTCACTTGCTTGCCAACACTCACCTGTTCTATGTTGGAGGGGCAGCTACTCTGGAGGTGCCAGAGAAATGCAGGAGAAACTGAGTTGTGTGGTTTTGAGGTGAGGGCTGGAGAGACCATTGTCCCTTTATAGACTCTGCCTCATGTGTAGCCTGCAGGATGGTGCCATTGTTGCTAAGTCGAACCCTTTCCCAAAGGGCTAAATCTGAGACCACATTGGTCTGATAAAATCTGCACATGTGTGCCACCTTGATAATACCCTGGGCCCCTGCCTCATACAGTTAATACCACATCTCCCAAGGTACTCACAGCTACTGAATGATGCCCCACTAGTCAGCCACACCCTACACAGCAGCCCCTCCTGGGTGGCTCTTGGGGACTTGAAGTGGCTAGCTGCGATATTCTCAGGCCTTTTTTTTCTAAATTTGTAAGTCCAGCTTCAGTACAAGAAAAAAAAACTGTACTAACTTTGTTAAAAACACTTCCCACATCTTATAACTCCCTGAAACCCCACTCCACCCACCTAGGGCTGCAGTTGCAAGAGCACTCTCAGCTACTGAGGGACTGGCCATGCCCCATGAGCTGCAGAAGTCTTTTACAACAGCAGATGTCCACAGTGGCCTGGTGAAATTCGGGTGGTGAGCAGTGAGCCACAATCTGCATAGCAACATCTCTTAGACAGTTCTCAGGGATTTGTGAGCCCAAGGCAAGTGCTGGCTGGCTGCAGTATTCTCAGGACATTTTGTGAAGTGGGCACAGGCTGGGCAGTGGCCCCAAAACTGAATCTGCGTTAAACTTACAAAAACCACTGGCCACATCTTGTGACTCCCTGGGACCCTATGCTGTCCAGCTATCGCTGCATCACTGAAAGTACTCCAAACACCGAGTCAACCAGTGTGGCCTTCACACCTAAAAAGGCTCTTTTAATATCAGGGCCTTATAGGTAGCCAGAAGGTGGCAATAAGCCTAGGGGCTCCTGGGTCTTTTGCTAAGCTGCCTTAGGCACATTACTGGTGGCAGTTGGGCTTGGTTCACTGTGAGGCCACCTCAATCACCTCTAGATCCAGCAAAGGCCTCAGGCAACCACATATAGCTTTATGGCTCCTATCATATAGCTGCAGATTGGTCACAGGCAAGGCTGAAATGGGTCTTCTGAGAAACACTAGAGACAACACAAACAGAGGTTAGCTTTGGACCACATGGGAGCATTATTTGGTTAGCCCCATAAGTGGCACACCCAAAGGATAGTCTCAACAGGCACAAGAGCTCACTAGGGCAAATCCTCTCTGAAGAGTCAGCCCCTACACAGCAGCTCATACACTGTGGGTATAGCCAATCTTCACAGTCAGTCAGCCTGGGAATCAATCTTACCCACTTATATACCAAAAAAAAAAAAAAAAATCAAAGCTCAACTACAATAGAAGAATGCACACAACACACTCCAGGGACACTCCTGGAACGTGAGCACAGGAAGTCAGGGAGATTGCATTATTGGATCACAAAGGATACACACTATACAAGGTCAACTACCAAAGACTGAGAGACATACAAGATCTACTTACTACATAGAAGCAAATATGAAAAGGCAGACAGAATGAGCAAACAAAACAAGCAAACAAACAAACAAAAGGACAAACCAGGAGAAACCTCCAGAAATAGAACTAAATGAAATGGAGACAACTAACCAACTAGAGACAGTTTAAAACACTGGATATAAGAATGCTTAAAGGACTCAGTGAAAATTTCAACAAAAAGATAGCAAGTATCAAAAAGAACATAAAAACCATAAAAAAGAGCCAGTCAGAAATAAAAAATAAAATAACTGAAATGAAGACTACAGTAGAAGAAATCAATAGCAGATTAGATAAAGCAGAGGGTTGAATCAGTGATTTAGATGACAAGTTAGCAGGAAACACCCAATCAGAACAACAAAAAGTAAAAAGAATTTTTCAAAATGTAGTTTAAGGATTTTTTGGCAACATCAAGTGTAACAAGATTTACATCATAGGAGTATCAGAAATAGTGACTGGAAACTTCCATAACCTGGTGAAGGAATTAGAAGTAAAATGCCCAGGAAGTCCCAATCAAGATGAACACAAACAAGTTCACACCAAGACACCTTATACTGAAGATGTTAAAATCAAATAAAAAAAAAGAATTCTGAATGCAGTCAGTGGAAAAAATTATAACCTTAAAACCAAATCCAATAAGGTTGTCATTAGACTACTCAGCAGAAACTCTTTAAGCCAGGAAGAAGTGGAATCATATATTAAAAATATTAAGAGAGATTAATTACAAGCCAAGAATAACTTATCCATCAAAGATATGTTTTAGGTATGAGAAAGGAATACGGACCTTTTCACACATACAGAAACAGAGGAAGTTTTCCAACACAAGTCCAGCAAATCAGGAAATACTGAAGGAGGTTTTTCCATTTGAAACGAAAAGACAAAATGAATGCAAAAAGTTGGAACAGCAAAAATATTTAAAAAAAAGAAATAAAGGTTTACATTTCCCAAAAAGAATAGAAATTAAAACTATGCTTAAGAAAAGAAGTGACTACAGATATGAAACTTTCCTTTTCATAAACCTCATGGTAACTACTCAAAAAAACAAACAAGCCGAAAACCCAGAACTAAGACACACAGCTATATAAAAGAGCAAACAGAAGGAAAAATCATAGAACACTATTAAACTCAAGAAGAAAGGAAACAGATAGTGAGAAAAGAGCAAAAAAAAACCCAGACACTGAATAACCACACACACACACACACACACACACACACACACACACACACACACACACACAAGACAAAATAGCCATGGGGAATCTACATATATCAATCAATACCCTAAATGTAAATAAACTGAACCCACCAATAAACTGGCACAGAGAAGCTGACTATATTTAAAAAAAAACAAAAACAAAAACAGAAGACAGCAAAAGGGTGGTATGAGAGAGACTGCTGAAAAACTTCTTTGAAGATTACAACTAATAGAATACCTACATCTCAACCAAGGACCCTCTACACAACTCACAATCACAGCTAAGAAACCCACTCATCACATTAAGGTACCTGCAGGTGGGCAGAGGATTGAAAAAAAAAAAGGAAAAATAAAAGAAGTGTGGGAACACAGCCAGTGCAGGTCCCTGCTTGGAAATCTACCCAATGGTGGAGGCAGGAGGAAGAAGGTCACAGGAAAGTGCTCTAGAACTTACTAGGTCTGCAGGACAAAGAAAAGGGGACTCAGAGGCAAGGATGTGAGATACCATAACTACTTCAATTTGGTGCCAGGAGGTGCAGACTCGGCCACAAAATGCAGCAGCCAGACTTCACTCCAGTTCCCAGAGGAGGGGGAGCAACTAGGTGTTGAGGAGCTGCAGCACAAACATTCTAGCCAGGAAGGAGAGGAAAAGAGAAGGCTCTGTGTGTGTTTCTCAGCCTACAACAAGTACAATCTGGTACAACAGCAAACAAGATAACTAACCCTAAGGCTCAGGGCAGAGTCTGCATATGAGACAAGCAGAGAACAGAAAGGAGCAATCATGCTCAAACTCTCTGCACGACCTCCAGAGCCACAGAAAGAAAAAAAAATCATAAATACCCCACCCTGACAGATCTCTGATCACCCAATATCAGCAGTGAACACCAAAAAAGCTGTAGCAGCATTTTTGTCAAAATGAGAAAAGAGGTAAAGGGAGCTCAAATCTAAGAGATGGAGACAGATGACCCATCAGAAAAAATGATCAAAGTAACGATGCTTAAGGAACTAAATGATTATTTAAACAGAGAGATACCAAACTTCAAAGAAAACTTACAAACCATTATAAAGGACCAGAGAGAGATAATGACTACATTAACTGAAATGAAGAATGGAATAAAAGTCACTAAACTAGATAAAATAAAAGCACAAAGCAGTAATTTGCATTTAAAGCCAGCAGAAAATATCCAACCAGATCAATTAGAAAATTATTTCAAAAAAAAAAAAAAGAAAAAAAGAGATGAATTGAGAATCTTCTGAAACTATATCAAATGTAAAAATATCAGAATAATAGGGGTTCTGGAAGGGACAGAGGAAAAGCAAGGGATCAAGAAATTATTTGAAGAAGTAATGACTGAAAATTTTTCTAACCTGGTGAAAGAAATAGATATCTAAGTCCAGGTTGCACAGAGAATTCCAAACAAGATGATCCCAAACAGGAATACACTGAGACATATCGTAATTAAAATGCCAAAAGTTAAAGAAAAAGAGAAAATTCTAAAAACAGCAAGAGAAATGCAAGTAGTAACTTATAAAGGGACACCCATTCGACTCTCAGTTGATTTCTCACCAGAAAATTTACAGGCCAGAAGGGCTTGGCAGAAAATATTCAACATGATGAAAACCAAGGATCTACAACCAAGAATAATGTATCCAGCAAGGCTAGCATTCAAAATCGATAAACAGATAAACAGCTCCTCAGTTAAGGAAACTCTAAATGAGTTCATCACCATCAAACTAGTATTACAAAGAATGTTAGAGGGACATTTTTAAGATGGCAGGAAGAATGAGAGAGTGGGTCAAATGAGGAAAAGCGATGGAAAATTTTAGTTTGATTGTTAACAGAAAATTGAAAGTAACAGAGAAACAAAACTCATGGACACAGTCAATAATTCAGTAGTCACTTGAGGGTAAGCAGAAAGGTGGGTAAGGGAGAAGGGACAGGGAAACAAATATGTGGTGATGGAAAGACAACTGACTCTGAGTGATGAACACATAATACAACACATAGAAGATATAATGTATAATTGTACACCTAGGGCCTATGTAATTTTTAGTAATCAATGCACCACAATAAATTTAAAAAATCATGTAGATGCTGTCTCCAAAAGACACACCTCAGCCACAAGGACAAATACAGACTCAAGATGAAATGGTAGAAACAACACTCCAAGCAAATGGCATCCAAAGAAAAGCAGGAGTAGCCATACTTATATATTATGAAATAGACTTTAGAATAAAAATGGTGTTAAGAAAAACAAATGGACATTTCATAATGATACAGGAGACAATACAAAAATAAGAATACATGACACTTATTAATATATAATTTACAAATGAACTACTTAGAGATCTAAAATGTGAAACCGACAAAAACACAATTATAGTAGTGAACCTAAGCTCCCCCTTGACAGCTATGGACAAATCATCCAAACAGAAAATAAATAAGAAAATATCAGCTCTAAATGATACATTACAACAATTAAACATAATTGGTATTTACAGGACACACCATTCTACCACACAAGACCACATTCTATTCTAGCACACATGAAACACTCTCAAGGATAGACCATATGCTGAGACACAAAATAGTCTCAGCAAATTCAAGCAAATTGGAATCATGCTAAGCATATTCTTAGACCACAGAACCTTGAAATTAGAGATCAATTGCATGAAGGAAGTAGAAAATAACACATATACATAGAGATTAAAGAACATGTTATTTAAAAATGAGTGAATCAAAGAAGAAATAAAATAAGAGATAAAAATACATAGAAACTAATGACAATGAAAATACAACATATTAAAATTATTTGGATGCAGGGAAAGCAGTAAAATGACAGAAATTTATATGATCACAGTCTTATCTCAAAAAATAAGAAAAATCACAAGTAAACAACCTAATATCCCATCTTAAAGGACTAGAACGAAGAACAAAGAAAGCCAAATTTAACAGGAGGAAGCAAATAATAAAAATTAGAGCAGAACTAAATGAAACAGAGAACAGAATAAAGATAGAAAAAAATTAATGCAATAAAGACTTGGTTCTTTGAAAAAAATCAATGAAATTGACAAAACCCTGGCTAAGCTCACCAAGTGGCAAAAAGAAAAGACACAAATAAGCAAAAGTAAAAATGAAAAGAAAGAAATTACCACTGATACCACAGAAATACAAAAGATCCTGCAAAAACATGAAGGACTACATGTAACCCAATTTAACAACCTTAAAAAAAATGGTCAAGTTTCTAAGAACATATAGTCTACCCAAACTGAACCAAGAAAAACCGAGCAATCTAAGAGGACCAAGCAACAAGAAAGAAATTAAAATAATCAATGAAAATCTTACCAAAGACAAGATCTCAGGACCAGAAAATCTTACCAATGAGTTTTATCAAACCTTCAAAGTAAAACTAATGCCTATCTTCCTAAAACTCTTCCAAAAAAATTGAAGGAAAGACAATAGTTCCCAACTCTTTCTACAAGGCCAACATAGCCCTAAATACCAAAGCCTGGTAAGGAAAACACACACAAAAAAGTTATAGACCAACATTGCTGATGAACACAGATGCAAATATCCTAAACAAAATATGAGCAAATTGAATACAACAATGTATTGAAAAGAATATGCACCATGGTCAAGTGAGATTCATCGTACAAACACAGGATGGTTCAACATGTGCAAATCAATCAATGTGATATACCACATAAAATAACAGATAAAAACCATATAATTATATCAATTGATACAGAGAAAGCATTTGACAAGATACAATATCCAGTTATGATCAAAACACTTAATAAAATTGGTATAGAAGTAAAGTACCTCAAAATAATAAAGGTCATATATGACAAACCCTCAGCTAACATCATATTTAACAGGGAAAAATATAGAGCCTATTCTACTAAAATCAGGAACAAGACAGGGACGTTCGCTATTGCCACTGCTATTCAATTAGTACTGAAAATTCTAGCCAAAGCGATCAGGCAAGAGAAATAAATGAAAGGCATATAAATTGGGAGAGAAAAAGGTAAATGGTTATTTTTTCCGATGACATGATTCTTTATGTAGAAAATTCTAAACACTCCACAAAAAAACTATTAGAAATAATAAATAAATACAGTAAAGTTGCAGAATATAAAAATCAATGTGCAAAAATCAATTGAATTTTTATATATCAACGACAAAACTTCAGAAAAAGAAATAAGAAAAACAATATGTTTACAATTGCAACAAAAAGAATAAAATCCCTGGGAATTAACAAAGTTTGTTAAAGATATACACACTGATCTATAAGACACTACTAAAAGAAATTGAAGAGGACTCAAAGAATTGAAAGCACATTCTGTGTTCATGGATTGAAAGAATCAACATAGTTAAAATGGTCATATTACCCAAAGCAATATACAGATTTATTGAAATTCCAATCAAAATCTTAGCAATATTTTTTCAAGAAAAAAATGAAAGAATCATCAGATTCCTATGAAAGCACAAAAGTCCCTGAATTGCCAAGGCAATCCTACATGAAGAGAATGAGTCTGGAGACATGACACTCCTTGATTTCAATCTTTACTACAAAGTGTTGATAATCAAAACAGCATTGTGATGGCAGAAAAACAGACACACAGACCAATGGAACAGGATAAAAACACAGAAGTAAGTCCACAAATATATTGGCAAATAATTTTTGAGGAAGAGGCAAAAGAACCTCTTCAGTAAATGGAACTGGGAAATTTGAAAAACCACATACAAAAGAATAAATCTGAACTGCAAACTGTCACCATATTCCAAAGTTAATTCAAATTGGATTAAAGACCTTCACATAAGACCTGAAACAATAAACTTTATATAAGAAAACTTCAGTACTAAACTTATACACTTTGGGTTTAAAGAAGACTTTATGAACCTAACCTCAAAGGCAAGGGAAGTCAAAGCAAAAATAAATGAATGGGACTATATCAAACTAAAAGGCTTCTGCATGGCAAAAACAAAAACAAAAACAAAAACAAAAAACAACAAACAAACAAAAAACATCAACAAAACAAAGAGACAACCAAGAGAATGGGAGAATATATTTGCAAACAATGACTCTGGTCAGGGGCTAATATCTAAAATACATAAGGAACTTGTACAACTAAACAAAAAAGAAAACAAACAATCCAATTAAAAATTGGACAGAGGACCTTAATAGACACTTACCTCAGGAAGACATACAAGTGGCCAACAGATATATGAAAAAATGCTGACCCACACTAGCTATTAGAAGAATACAAGTAAAGGGACAAGATGGTGACTGGAGAGGAGGTCCCTAAAGCCTCTCCCAGAAAACACAATTGAATGGCCATCCATGAGCCAAGAAAGAGGACCCTAAGTGACAAAAAATGGCAGCTGAGATATCCATACATTGCAAGTAAACACCTAAAGTTTGGAGAGAAAGGGGTGAGCGGGAGAGAGGGGAGGGAGCAAAGACGGATTGCAACAGGACCCGATCGTGGCTGACTGCAGTGCATGGGAGGGGAGAAGCCAAGAGGCGACAAGAGGAAAAGCCCTAGCAAAGCGACAGAACAGTGGGAGTCCATTGGGGAGCTGGAATTTGGAGTGGCGAGTTGGGAACAGAGCTTGGGAGGCAGCCTCTGGAACTCTTGAGTGGTAGGAGGGCAGAGCGAGGACTCTGAACTGCAAAGACATCTTGGATCTAGGCTCCCTTAGGACCCACAGTGCAGGCATGCACGGATCCTGCACAGGGCTGTGGTTCCTATTCCCGGCCCGCTGTGGAGGCGACCCGGCTGCCGCATGGGCAGCACACAGCCCCTACACAAGGATGGGGCTCCCATTCCGGCCTGCTGCAGAGGCGGGCTGGCTGCCTTCCTACCGTGGGGTCAGACCCACAGCTTCGGACTTGTGTGCATGCCTGCTTGTGCTCCCCTGAGTCCTAAAAGCAGTGCAAGCACGCAGACTCTGTCCCAATATTTGACCATGGAAGCAGGCCCGGGAAGAAAGGCGGATTTGATAGCATTTGCCCCAGCCAGCAGGAGAAGCCTTGGCCTGCATCACCCAGCTTCCCCAGCATAGGGCAGAAGGTGGAACTACCCCTGTGTGCCTTTTGTTGGCCACTCCCCTTTCCTACAACCTCCCCAACCAACTAACTAACTACATGAAGCGGAGGGACCATGAGAGATGTGCACCACCTCTAAATGTAGCAGGAGAACAGAAATAAGACATAAACAACCCCTCTCTCTCCCAAAACTTGCCCCCCACGAACCACCTCGTGTCTGCCCTACAGCAAGTCACCACAAAGGTACCAATCTGGGCTCCTGGGCAATACTGAACATAACGCCCTTATGTAAAAGAGGAAGAACCCAGCAGACAGGATGAATTCCTTAAAAACTAAAACTCCTCAGAAAGAATGGGAAATTTATCAAGACAGCTTCTTAGACCTAGATGTTTACAAATTAAGAGACAGAGAATTTAAAGTAGCCATTCTAAAGGATGTGAGAGAAATGAAAACATATTGGCAGAGTACCATGGCTGAGACAAACAATATTAAAAAGGACATGAATGACATAAAAAAGTATCTCCATGAACAAAAGGAACAATTTAACAAACAAATTAAAAACATAAGGAAGATTGAGATGGAAATGAGAGAGATAAATAATACAATCAAAGAAGTGAGAAACGAAATAACTGCCATAGGAAACAGGGCCAACCAGATGGAGGACAGAATTAGTGATATCGAAGATCAGAACATGGAAACAGCTAAGAAAGAGGGAGAGAGGTTATATAGAACCAAAGGGATTGAAAGAACTCTACAAGAACTATCTGACTCCATGAGACAAAACAACATCAGGATAATAGGAATAGAAGAAGTGGTAGAGCATTCTACAGAGAGCATACTCAAACAAATAGTAGGTGAGAACTTTCCAAACCTGTGGAAAGATCTGGAACCACAAGTTCAAGAAGAGAACAGGTCCCCTAGATACCTGGACCATAAGAAATCTTCTCCAAGACACATGGTACTAAAGATGTCCAAAACTAAAGACAAAGAGAAAATTCTCAAGGCAGCCAGGGAAAAAAGAACTATAACCTTTAAAGGAAAACCCATCAGTCTGGCATCAGATTCCTCAGCAGAAACTCTGCAATCCAGGAGGGAGTGGAATCCAATATTCAAAACTTTAAAAGAGAGGAACTTACAGCCAAGAATAAATTATCCAGCAAAATAACCTTTCTGATATGAAGGTGGAATAAAGACCTTCTCAGACACACAGAAGCTGAGGGAATTTGCCAGCACAAAGCCAGCACTCCAAGAAATACTGAAGGAGGCTCTTCTACCTGAAACAAAACTTTAGGGAAAATGAAACAAAGTTGGGGCAAAAGAAGGAAACAAAAAAAAACAAACAAAAACAAACAAAGAAATAAGTCATGGCCACAGGAAATACTTACATATCACTCATCACTCTAAATGTTAATGGACTGAACTCACCAATAAAAAGACACAGAGTAGCAGACTGGATTAAAAAACAGAAACCATCCATATGCTGTCTCCAAGAAACACACCTCACCCATAAGGACAAACACAGACTCAGAGAGAAAGGATGGGATACAATACTTCAAGCAAATGGTAACCAGAGAAAAGCAGGAGTTGCCATACTGAAATCTAACGAAATAAACTTCAGGTTGAAAAAGATAGTAAAAGACAAGGATGGACATTACATAATGATAAAAGGCACAATAAAAAACAAGAAGATTAGACACTAATTAATATATATGCTCCCAACCAGGATGCACCAAAATATACAAAGAAATGACTAACAGATTTGAAAGTAGAAACTGATGAATACACAATCATTGTGGGAGACTTAAACACCGTGCTAACAGCCATGGACAGATCATCCAAACAGAAAATAAATAAGGAAATAACAGCTCTAAATGACACATTACAACAATTGGACATAATTGACATTTACAGGACAATTTATCCAGCAAAAAGAGACTATTACTTCTTTTCTAGTGCATATGGAACATTCTCAAGGATAGATCACATGCTGGGACACAAAAGTAGCCTCTGCAAGTTCAAGAAGATCGAAATCATACCAAATGTATTCTCAGACCACAAAGCTTTGAAATTGGAGATCAACTGTAAAACGAAAGCAGAAAAAAGCACATATACATGGAGATTAAACAACAGCTTAATTAAAAAGGACTGGATAAAAGAACAAATAAAAGATGAGATTAAAACTTATATAAAAACTAATGACAATGAAAATACAACATATCAGAATTATTGGGACACAGCGAAAGCAGTAGTAAGAGTGAAATTTATAAAACTACAGGCCTATCTTAAGAAACAAGAAAAATCACAAGTAAACATCTTAACATCCCATCTTAAAGAACTAGAAAAAAAAGAGCAGACAAACCCAAAGTCAGCAGAAGGAAAGAAATAATTAAAATTAGAGCAGAATTAAACCAATTAGAGAACAGAAGGACAATAGAAAAAATTAAAATTACGAAGAGCTGGTTCTTTGAGAAAGTCAACAAAATTGACAAACCCCTGGTGAGACTAATCAAAGGACAAAAGGAAAGGACACAAATATCAAAAATTAGAAATGAAAGGGGAGAAATTACCACTGATACCGCAGAAATACAAAGGATTATAAGAAAATATTATGAAGAATGTTAATGTTATGTCATTGAATTCAACAACCTAGAAGAAATGGAAAAGTTTCTAGAAACTTATAGCCTATGTAGACTGAACCAAGAAGAACTGGATAATCTAAATAGACCAATTGATAGTGAAGAGATTGAAATGACTATCCATAATCTCCCTAAAGGGAAAAGCCCTGACCAGAAGTTTTCAACAATGAGTTTTACCAAGCATTCAAGGAAGAATTAACACCTATCCTCCTCAGACTCTTCCAAAGAATTGAAGAGGAAACAATACTTCCTAACTCATTCTATGAGGCCAACATTACCCTAAAACCAAAGCCTGGCAAAGACAACAAAAAGAAAGAAAACTATAGACCAATATCTCTGATGAACACAGATGCAAAAATCCTAAACAAAATATTAGCAAACAGAATACAACAATACATCAAAAAGATCATATATCAAGATCAAGTGGGATACATCCCAGCAGCACAAGGATGGTTCAACATACCAAAATCAATCAATGTGATACACCACATAAACAAAATCCAAGATAAAGACCATATGGTCATTTCAATTGATGCAGAAAAAGCTTTCGATAAGATACAACAACCATTTATAGTATAGAAGGAAAGTATCTCAACATAATAATGGCTTATATGACAAGCGCTCGGCTAACATCATACTGAATGGGGAAAAGCTGAAGCCTATTCCCCTAAAATCAGGAACAAGACAGGGATGCCCCCTGTCACCACTGCTATTTAATATAGTACTGGAAGTTCTAGCCACAGCAATTAATCAAGAGAAAGGATTAAAAGGTATCCAAATTGGGAAAGAAGAGGTCAAATTATCACTATTTGTAGATGACCTGATCCTTTATATAAAAAGTTCCAAAGATTCCACCACGAAACTATTAGAAACAATAAATGAATACAGTAAAGTCGCAGGATACAAAATCAATGGAAAAAAACAACAGCATTGCTATATAGAAACAACAAATCCAGAGGAAAAGAAATGAGGCAGTCAATTCCCTTTGCTATCACAACAAAAAGAATGAAATACCTGGGAATTAACTTAACAAAGAACGTGACAGACTTACACACAGAAAGTATAAGACACTTTTAAAAGAAATTGGAACAGACTTTAAGAGGTAGAAAAATATCCCCTGTTAATGGATAGGAAGATTTACCATTGTTAAAATGGCCATTCTGCCCAGAAAAATCTACAGATTTAATGCAATACCCAACAAAATCCCACAAAGAATTAGTAAGTTTATATGGAACCATGAAAGACCTCGAATTGCCAAAGCAATACTACATAAAAAGAATAAGGCTGTGGCATTACATTCCCTGACTTCAATTTATATTACAAAGCATCAATAGTCAAAACAGCTTGGTACTGGCAGAAGAACAGAAATATAGACCAATGGAACAGAACTAAAAACCCAGAAATAAATCCACAAATTTATGGACAAATAATTTTCAATAAAGGAGCAAAAAACATACAATGGGGAAAAGACAGCCTCTTTAGTAGGTGGTGCTGGGAAACCTGGAAAAACATATGCAAAAGAATGAACCTGAGCCGTGAAATCTCTCCATATACAAAAATTAACTCAAAATGGATTAAAGACATTTATATGAGACCTGCAACAATAAACTGTATCGAAGAAGACATTGGTACTAAACTTATAAACCTAGGACTCAAAGAAGACTTCATGAACCTGATCTCAAAGGCAAGGGAAGTAAAAGCAAAATAAATGAATAGGATTATATCAAACTAAAAAGCTTCTGCACAGCAAAAGAAACCATCAACTAGGCAAAGAGACAGCCAACTGAATGCGAGAAAATATTTGCAAATTACGCATCAGATAAGGGTCTAATATCTAAAATATATAAAGAACTAATAAGACTTAACAACAAAAAAACAAACAACCCAATTGAAAAGTGGGCAGAAGAACTAAACAGACACTTCTCCCATGAGGAAATACAAATGGTCCGCTGACATATGAAAAAATGCTCAACCTCATTAGCTATCAGGGAAATGCAAATCAAAACCACAATGAGATACCACCTCATACCTGTGAGAATGGCTATTATCAACAAGACAAGGAATAGCAAGTGCTGGAGAGGATATGGAGAGAAAGGAACTCTGGTACACTGCTGGTGGGAGTGCAAACTGGTACAACCACTGTGGAAGGCAGTATGGAGGTTCCTCAGAAAATTGGGAATGGAGCTACCATTTGACCTAGCAATCCCCCTTCTGGGGATCTACCCAAAGAACTTGAAAACCTTTGTCCGCAAAGACTTATGTACCCCAATGTTCATTGCAGCGCTGTTCACAGTGGCCAAAACATGGGAACAACCAAAGTGCCCTGCGACAGATGACTGGATAAAGAAGCTGGGTTACATATACACAATGGAATATCATTCAGCTGTAAGAAAAGATGAAATATTGCCATTTGTGACAAAATGGATGGACCTGGAGATCATCATGCTAAGTGATGTAAGCCAGACAGAAAAAAACAAAGAACTGCATGATTTCACTCATATGCGGAATATAAAACTGAAAGCAAAGAAAAAAAGAAATGAACAACAAATAACCCATGGACATAATCAATAGTTTAATGTTTATTTGGGGACGAGTGGGTTAGGGAGGGGAGAAAGGGGAGGGGGTGGGAGAGGAGGGGGG
>PVJL010017447.1:0-18103 GCA_004026885.1 Lyroderma lyra
TGCGTGTGCGTGAGTGCACGCGTGTGTGAGTGCGTGTGCATGTGAGTGTGCGCGTGTGTGAGTGCGTGCGTGTGAGTGCGTGTGTGAGTGCGTATGTGTGAGTGAGTGCGCGTGAGTGTGAGTGCATGTGTGTGAGTGCACGTGAGTGTGTGAGTGCGTGTGCGTGCGCGTGTGAGTGCGTGTGTGTATGAGTGAGTGCGTGTGTGTGTGAGTGCGCGTGAGTGTGTGAGTGCGTGTGTGTGAGTGCGTGTGAGTGTGTGTGTGAGTGCGCGTGAGTGTGTGTGAGTGCGGGTGAGTGTGTGTGTGAGTGCGCGTGAGTGTGTGAGTGCGCGTGAGTGTGCGTTAGTGTGTGAGTGCACGTGAGTGTGTGTGTGTGAGCGTGAGCGAAGGCTCCTGGGGCGGGCAGCCCTGGCTGTGGCCCAGTGGTGGCTGTGGGCTGGGGTGCCCGCCCAGGGCCGCTTATGGCATGGGGAAGGAATTCTCTGGGAACCCCAGCGCGCCCGGGCTGGCACCCCACCCACGGCGGGTGACCCGGCTGGGTGGCTGCTCTACTGAGTCAGTCCTTCTGGCCTGACCCCGCCCTGCCTCTCCCCACTGGGCTGCCAGATGGAGTGAGGGGCAGAAGGAGGGGGCCCTCGAGAACTCCCTGATGGTTATCGGCCCCAAACCCTGAGATGCCGCAGTTAGCACGGGGCGAGGGAGGGGGAGGAGTTCTACGCCACCGGTTACAGCTGGTAGCGCCAGAAAGAGCTGAAAGGATAGTCAGAGCCAAAGTTGAAACAATGTGAACTCTGTTCACAAGGAAGAACCTGAGACCAGAAAGGTGTGCACTTTGTGCAAAGTCACACAGCAGGGCTGGGAGTAAGTCTCCAGAAGGCAGTTGTGCTGGCAGTGATATCGGGGGCATACTGGCGGAGGAGGCCTAGGGTTCAGAGCTGGTAGCCCCTCCCTACCGGCAACTTCGTCTTATACCCCTCCCCCGCCCTGCACCCCCCACCCCCAGCCCCCAGTGTGTTCTTCTGAGTCCAGGCAGAGGGGCTGAGCAGCACCCCCTCCCTTCCCTCTTCTGCTCAGGCCCAGGCTGGGTGGAGGGTGGAGCCGGTGGGCTCTCTGCGGGTCTTCCTGCTAGCTCATGAATTGGGGATGATGCTGTGAACGTTTTTATTTGTTTTTTGGTTGTAGGTTACATAGCCACATAGCCCAATATTCAAATGTTTAAAGAAGAGATGTGGTAGAAAGTAATTCTATCCCTTCCCTCCCAAATCCAACCCCTGCCCCTTGGTTCCCCCCAAGCACTGGTCATTAAACATTCCTGTGTATCCTGTGTGTGGAGTTTCTGCCCAGAGCTCCCCATTCCCTCTGTTTTCCCTCTAGGAGACACTCTCTTGGGAGGTGGGGTTGATGGGTGCTGGGAGACACCCAGCCAAGGGGTCGGGGCCTGTACCTGGCAGACTGGTTGCCATGCGGATGGTGGGAGCCTCCTTCCTGGGCATGAACTTGGCCTAAGCTTAACAGTACCCCACTCAAGCCACTCAGGGGGGATGGGGCCCATTGGTTTCTCCTTCCCAACTGCTTGTAGCATTTCTGGAAGCCTCCCACCTGGGGTACCCAAGCACCTGCCACCCAAGCTGGGACTCCCACAGTCTCCCTTTTTCTCCTGGTATGATTTATATACGTCCCCACCCTCCTTCTCCTTGACAGTTCAGTTCCACTTAGATTTATTAAGTACTTCAACGTGCCTCGCCTGGCCTGGAGACACAAAGTGAAGGAGACACAGCCTTCTTGCTCCAGGACCGCTGGGGAGGCCAAAAAGGAGAGAGATTATTACAATTCATGATGGCCCACGGTACCTTCTCTGTTGGTGCGGGGGTAAGACATTCCACAGTAAGGAGCCTGACAATATGAAGCGCTGGGGAGGTCATGGTTCAGGGGCACGCTCCTAGTGGCTGGCGAGAGAGTGGGTTAGAAGGGCCACTTTGGAGAGGCATTTGTCAATTCTAGGATCCAGCCCAGCAATTCTAAGTTCCCACTCTATGGGAGAGTTTTTGAAACGTTTGGACAGGTACCCGCACTAAGCACACGCAGTGTTCCAGAATACAAACACCACACACTCACAACAGACAGCTTTTACCCTAATAGTTGCCCTGATGATATGTGATGCACGTGGATATTTGCTAATCAATTCTGAGTTTTAAAATGCCGATCTTCACCCACTATATCGATTTCATGACTCATTAATACGTCCCAATCCATAATTTGAACAATGCTGCCCTAGAGACACTGGTATAAGCACAAAGAGACAAGAATGTTTACCGCAACATTGTTTTGATAGCAAACACTTAGATAGGGCTTTAATGACCTCCAACAAAATGGATAAACAAATTGTGGTGTGGTCAAGAAGTGGATTATCACACTGGAGCTCCATGTATCAAAGGATACACACAGGGTGATACCATTTACATAAAATATCAACACCGCAGCCTGGGTTCGATTCCCAGCCAGGGAACTACCTACAAAAAAAAAAAAAAAAGTATAAAATGTAAAACCCTGCAGAGTATAGTATACACTGTTTATGGATACATTCGTATGTGGTTCAAGCATAAACCTGCATAAAATGACATTCAGTCAAATCAAGATAGTGGTTGACTCTGGGGGAGGGGTGGGGAATGTAGTTGGGGAGGAGGGCATAAGGAACTGCAAATGAATTTTTTTTTTTTTTTTTTTTTTTTTTTTTGCTTTTTGGTATGTGGGTAGCTCCCTGGCTGGGAATCGAACCCAGGCCGCAGCGCTGACAGCGCCAACGCTGAAGCCTTAAGCCACTGCACCATCAGGGAACTCCCTGCAAATGAATTTTTAAGGTCTAGTTCTTAAAAAAATATATTGGAACCAAAATTTGCAAAATATTAACATTTGACAAAGCGGGAGGAAAGGTATAGGGCACTCACTATATGTTTAATGTATTACTTTACTTTATATTTAATATAATTTCTTAAAATATCTCATAAAAATAATTACAATCTTGGCGCTCCAGTACATCAGCGGAGGAGGCTTTATTCTGACCATGGGAAATAAAAGTGAGGAGGGGACAGCATGAGCCCAGGAATAGCAACAAGAATGGATGAAATGAGGAATGAGAATGAACACACCCAGTCCTTCTTAGCAAGGGGTGCTGTGCTGACGGCTCCCCATTTAACAGATGAGAAAACGGGCTGAGGGATCCTGTCACTAGGAAGTGGCAGGTCTGGGACTCAAACCCAGGCCTGTGAGAAACAGAGCCTATGCTCTTGAGCACAGGGTAAACAATAATATTAATGGAGACACTTGTAAGTGCAGCTGGAGCTGCTGTCCCAGAGGAACTGTGTTGTGTGTCTTATACCTCAAACCTTGGAATGTTAAAAACTAGACAAAATGACCCCTGACCTGGGCCTAAGCAGCCTTGTTTCCCAGAGAACTGTTTGCAACTATAACAAGAAAGCAGATATTATGACTACTGGACTGATGGCTACAGGACTGAAACTTAAAAACCTTGTTTCGAATTAGTGTCACTATGTTAGCTTATCTGAACCTTCCTTCTATTGATGTAATTGTTCCCCTTCCGTTTCTCATAAATAACAGTTGCCTTTGTCTCCTAATCAGAACACTATTTGGGCTTCTGCCCTGAATCACTGCTTGAATAGCTATTCTTTTTGATCTCAAATAAATGCTTGTTGCCTCTCACTTTCAAAGGCCTTTTATTTTTAGGTTAACAACAGCGTGGTTCCTCCCTGAGGAGCAACCTTTGTGTCTGCCCCAGGGTGCAGGGGTGCAAGGGTAGGGACAGACAGGTCCTGGGTTACTGATCTAAGGCAGGCAGACTTGATTCTGTGGGTGATGAGATACAGGAGGGTTTCAAGAAAGGGAACAAGGAGTGAACTCACGGGAGCTGTATCCTCTGTTTCTTAAATGCTTTTCTTAACCCACTGAACTTTTCTTTAAACAAACTCTAACTCAGGACTCAGATACAAAGTGAGCTTACAGTGGAGTTGATTTGGTAGAAGCAGGTGACAAGGGCCTAGAGCCCAGGGTTGGCTCCTCTGGGAAAGCAGCATGGGCATGATGTCCCTGACTTCTGGGAGCTAGTGAAGCTGTCCCAGGGGCTGGCCTTTTCCAGTAGGGCTCCAGGGGTGGGCAGCAGTAGCCCCCGTGCAATGTGGGGTAGTGGACAGAAGAACACTGGACTAGGAATCCGGGCCTTGGGGCTCCCGTTGCCGTGACCTTGAGGTTTGGTGTTCCTTCTGTGGGCTTTGGTCATTTCTGCAGAGTGGTCTGGATGAGGTTTTTCAAACTGCAGTTTGCAACCTATTTGGTACATTTGATAAAGCAATTTAGTGGGTCACAATCGGTCGTAAAAAACAAAAACACTGAAATAGAACAGAAAATATCAGAGTGCATCACAGGTCATAAGGGTAAGTATTGTTTTGTGAAACTATTGTTTTACTTATATATAGATGAAGGTGTGGACTGGTCTGATGTAAACTTGTTGCTGTGGGTCCTGGAGAAAAACTGTAAAACACTGAACTCAGCAGTTCTGGAGGTGTTCTCCCCACTTTCACATTCTGGGCGTCTTTGTGAGAAAGTCACACACCCAGGGCCTCTGCTCTCCCTCCCCGTGGGTCAGCAGCTGTCTCTCTGCTCTTAGCTGCCTCACCCCTCCTGGGTCTCTTCTTCCTTCTTCAGTCGACCCGTCCTGTCCTCCCTTTCTCCCAGGGACAAGCCTCCCCTTCCCAGGAAGTCGGTTGCGGGGGAGGGGGGTGGTTCGGAAGGAAGTGAATGTGATCAGATGTGGGTGGCCGTGGGCACTTTATGCCAGGAGTTCAAATAAAAGGACTAGGAAGCAAACACAAGCACCGGGAACAGAACAAAACCAGGCGGGCTGGGGATGTGTTTGAGGGCAGGACTTCGTAAGCGAGGGCTTGGTGGCCACAGCGCAGCGGGTCACTCCCGGAGGCCGGCGGCGGCCTTGTCACTGCTGACAAGGTGCGCTACGAACTAGCGAAGGTAGCGTTCTCCCCCGCTCCCCTCCTCCTTTTTCAAAAAGAAAGACGGAAAGAGCCAAGAGTTTTGGAGCCAACTCCTGGAGAGGGAGCGGCTGAACAGATTCGGAAGTTGGATCTCTTTGTGCACAGGAATGCGGAGAGAAAAAAACAAAACCCACCCCATTGCTTCATTTCCCCTCGAAGCCCGAGCACGTTCTATTGTGCAATGAAAAGCCTTTTCACGTGGAGATAAATGAATCTCGATTTGCGCTGCGAAGGGAATGAGCGCGCCTCTGGGCGCGGAGTCCGCGCGGTGACCGCAGGGCGGCCGTGGCCAGGGCGCTACCGGGTCCTCCGCGCGCGGCGCACGCCAGCTCCCAGCGAACCGCGCCGATGGCCCAGGGAACCCCGAGGGCGGACAGCCCCCTCGGCGTGGGCCTCCCGGGGTGGTGGCTCCTGGGAGCGGGAACTGCGTCCAGGGCAGCCGGCTGGAACCCAGGACTCCTCGGAGTTCCGCGGGGCGGGCGGCGCGTCGGGCGTCCGGGAGGCTGGGCCGGGCCGCGCG
This sequence comes from Lyroderma lyra, assembly GCA_004026885.1. Lineage (NCBI taxonomy): Eukaryota > Metazoa > Chordata > Mammalia > Chiroptera > Megadermatidae > Lyroderma > Lyroderma lyra. Next base: position 5,581 of record PVJL010017447.1, read on the forward strand.
GGGGGCGCGGGCCGCGGGAGGCGGGCCGGCGCACGTGGGTGCCGGGGGCGGGCCGCGCAGGGTGCGGGGGGGCTGGGGTGTGGCTTCCCCGCCTCCCGGGCGGGATTTGCATGTGAGTGTGACGGCCCCAGACTTCCTGCTCCTTCTACGCTGCAGGTACGCGCGGGCCGGGGCGGCGGGCCGGCGGGCGGCGGTCGCGCCAAGACGTGGCCACCTCCTCACCGCCGGCTCCTGGCCACGCCGCGCCGCCTTCCGCTCCGGTGGCCGCTGGCCAGTCCCGGCCGCGCCGAGCGCCCTGCTTCGAGGTGAGGACGCGCCCCTCCCCGTCTCCCGGTCATCTCCGTCCTCCGCACCGAGCCCGGCAGCGCGCCCCTGGGCGCCCCCAACCACCCCGGCTCCGCGGAGGGCCGCAGCCATGAGCGAGATGTCCAGCTTTCTGCACATCGGAGACATCGTGTCCCTGTACGCCGAGGGCTCCGTCAATGGCTTCATCAGCACTTTGGGGTGAGTGAGCTGAGTTCGAGGAGGGCGCGGGCGGGGAGAGGACGCCGTGGGCCCCCGCGCCACTTGCCTGCGTCCTGCAGCCCGCCCTCGACAGGGCACCCGACCGTCCCCAGCTTCAAGGGGCAGGGGAACCACTCGCCTCCCGCCTTTAGAGAAAGGAAGTTCAGTGTTTGCCCAGGTAGGAGTCGGTGCCCTGCTCTGCGGAGTCTCCGCCCTCGAGCGCTCGCCAGCTCTTCAGACGGAGCGGAGGGACTTCCTCTGCAGGTGGTCCCGGGGCGGGGGCAGGTGGGTGCCTGGGGCCTGAGTCGGGTAAAGGCATTCGGGCTGGACCGGACCGGGTCTGGGGCGGGGGAGCAGCGGTGGGGGTGGGCAGGCCCAGCCTGGAGCCCCAATCCTCTGGGTAGGGACCTGGCGCACCTTTGAGAGGTTGCACCTTTTCCTCGTAGCTCCCCCCTTCAGTAGGAGTGTCCTCCTCCTCTTCCAGGCGTCCCCGGTCCTGGCCGGCGGCCCCCCTTCTCCCTGCCTCTCCCTGTTAATTTCCTGTGCAGCTCATCTGGCGCCCCTGGGTCCTTGGTCCCAGAATCTCTGGAGCACTTTACAAACATTAATTAATTCTGGCCGCCACCCCCCAGGGTCTGGTGCTGGATAAGCAGGGAATCAATTCAAGTCCCTAGAGAGGGCCAGGCCTGAAGGGGGATTGGGCTGGAGAGGAATCAGGCCGAGGGAATGGGTTCTCTTCAGAGGAGCAGTTGAGTGAGTCGCTGGGGGGTGGGGGTGGGGTGATTTCGCCACCTCTCCACCCAGGCCTAGGGCAGGGCCTGCTACCTTCAATGGCGCTTTCAGTCTGGGCTTCTGTGTTCTGTTGTCTCATCCTCCCCCCAACCCCCAGCTGCCCTTTAGGATAAACCCACCCTCCTCTGCTGACCTTGCTCCTCTGGACACCAGCTAACCCCCAGGTGCCTCCTCTCTGGGGACTTTGGAGGGCAGCTCCAGCACCCTCAGCCCAGGGCTGGGGCTGGCTCTGCACCTGGCCTGTCCCACCCGGAGCTGGGAGGTGGGAGTCATCTTGGTGTCTCCCTGGGTTGTTGGGAGTTTAGCATTAGTCCGGTAGCAAAGGGAATCCAACAGGACTGTGCAGTTGGAGGGCTGGCTTTGCTGGCAGGGGACTCTAGGAATTCCTGCAGACCCTGCTCCCCTTATCTCAGCACCCTCCAGGGCTCCCTCATTCCGCTCCCCCCGCTAGATCTGACTTCTTTTGCCCAGTTTCCCTGAGGATGGGGAGAGGCCCATGTGGGCATACCCTCTACCCCAGCAATGATCAGACCCTGGCTGCTTGAGGTCAGGGCCTGCACATAGTAGGCACACAGTAAACACCTCTGCTAATGCTGAGGGGGACATGGGGCATTTGGTGGAAGCCCCTGTCCTAGTGTCTGAGTGGCACCAGAGGCTTTCGGGAAATGACCGTCTTCTCTGTTACTTTGTGCCTGGCTCAGGGCTGAGCACACAGTAGGTGGTTTTAAGCATCTGTGAGATCTAGCAGAATCGGGGAAATATCCTCTCTGCCCTCCCCACAGGCCTCATCCCTCATCCCTGTTGCTTCCTAACATAGCTCCCTCCTGCCTTGGCCCTCCCTGCCCCAGGACATTGCTTCCTGCAGTCAGTCCACTTTGAGTCGGGGGCAGGACCTGGTGACCCTCTACTCCAGGTTGCCAGTACCATGTGCAAACACCTCCTCCAGCTCCTGACTTTCCACTGATGGATGCCCACCCTCTCAGCCTGGCATTCCAGCACCAGCATGTGCTGGCCCCAATTTGATTTTCTGGCTTTTTTCATTTCGCCCACATCCCCTACTCCAGGTGCCTCTCACCGCTCCCAGTTCCTGCACACACTCAGGCTCACAGTCCCCTTTACCTGTGCTCTTGTGCCGCTTGCCCGTCAGCCACGGTCCACCTAGGTAAATCCGACCCACCCTGTAGGACCTAGTGCACAGTGGCCTCTTTTGAGAGATCCAACCCTCCCCCCAACTCCACAAAGTTAACCCTTTTCCCTCTGCTTTGCACAAACTCCTCTCTGGTATTGTGTTGTTTTATAGTTAGTTGGAGGTTTCTCTGTAGGGCCACCTAATCTACTGCGGGACACTTTGCCAGCATTAACCAATTAGTTACACCATTCATCCACTCAGTGTGTCCACAGGCACTGGGGGTGAGGTGGCAGATCAGGGAGCTGTGTCCCAACTTCTCAGAACTCAGTCTGTGAGAGAATGTTTGTAAGCACCGTAAGTTGTTGCTCCTCAAAGTCTAGTCCTCGGCCAGTGGCACTGGCATCACCTAGAAACTTGTTAGTAAAACAGAATGTCACAGTCCTGCCTGTCCTGCTGAATCAGGATCTGCAAGCTGATCCCCAGGGGGATTTGGAGCCTAAAAGGGCGAGAAGCATTCCTTTCAGTCACTCTTTGCTCCACCCTCAGCTTTGGCCCCTTCGCCTCCACTCGGCCTGCGATGCTCACATCTGTGAGCCCTGGAGGCTGATTTGACCGAGGGGAGTTCCCAGGCTAGCCCCGTCTTGGTGTCCAAGAGGTGCCCAGTAAGGGCTGGATGACATGAATTTGTTGGCGACTGGGGCAGCCTTGGAGGGCAGAGGGGTTGGGTCAGCTGGGAGGTGGGAAGGCAGGTGGTGCAGGACGGAGTCTCTTGCGGCCTTCTGATTCCGGCCAGGCTCTGCAGGGCCAAGTGGGGGAGGCCAATTAGAGCCGCCTGGATAATTAGAGCTCCGGGTGAAGGTTGTACATTAACTCTGGTCGGGAAGATGGGAGGGGTCTGGGGAGTGGGTGCTGAAAAGGGAAAGCAGGCCCAGGCCTGTTTTTGGCAGGAGAGTGTGACCAGGGCCCCTGCCTTGCCCCTCACCCCAGGTGGGAGGCCCAGAAGTCAGGGCTGGAGTGGCGGATGGGGCCAGTGTGGGGCGGACGAGTTAATGTGGCTCCAGGGCCAGTGGCTGCAGGGAACTAGCCCTGCGTGTGCAGCGTGGGCCCCTCTGAGTCTCACATTCAGTCCCTTGAGGACCTCTCTGAGTGCCCAGAGGGGTGGCCCTCAGACCACAGGGGTGAGGTGGGGCGTGCACGGGAACTGGTCTTGAAGCTGAGCTCCCAGCATTTGTCACAGTGCCTCTGCTCACCCATGCCTGCGCCTTGGGGCACCCTTCGGCAGCTGTTAGGGCCTCTGGCTGGGGGGTCACAGGGAGTAAGGTCATAGGGTTCTCCCTTGGAGCTCCCTGTCCACCTTGTAGCCTCAGGAGGATGGGCACTGGAGGTCAGGACCTAGAAAATGTAGAAGGCAGAGTTCTTTGGAAAAGACAATAATGCTGGGAAGAGTAGAAGTCAGCAGGAGATGAGGAAGACCACATATGAGATGGACTAACTCTATAAAAGCCATGGGCGTGAGTCTGCAGGAGCTGAGGGGATGTTGAGGACAGAACAGTGTGGATGTCACTCATAGGGTGTCCAGGGGTCAGCTCTGACTCAATAGCACGGAACAAAAAATGTGGATAATCGGGCCTGGCTCTCCTGCCTTGTCACTAACTCGCTGGGTAATTTGGGCAAGACCCTGCTTCCTCCGTGTTTCCTTCAGCCTGGATGTCCTTTAAGGTGCTCTGTTTGCACCTGAAAATCCTTTGGGTGTATTTAAAAAAATTCTGCTCTCAAGTCCCATGTCATACCAACTGTATCAACATTTCTAGGGCTGGGGTCAGAGGGTTGGATTGTTTAAAAGCTCCCCATGTGACCCATGTTGATTTTTTTTTTTTTTTTTTTTTTTGCCTTTTGGTATGTGGGTAGCTCCCTGACTGGGAATCGAACCCAGGCCGCAGCGTTGACAGCGCCAGCGCCGAAACCTTAAGCCCCTACACTACCAGGGAACTCCCCCCATGTTGATTTTAATGTGTACCTGGGGCTGAGGTCCTTGCTCTGAGGGTCCCCTAGGCTGACAGGCTGTGAGGAAGCCTCCCTGTTGAGTTTGCCTGCCACTTGGTCCAGAGAGCCCATCTCTCAGCCTTGGCCAGACTTCATTAAATCATTCAACAGACATTTATTGAGCATCTACTCTGTCACTGTTCTAGTCACTGGGGAAACAGTAGTAACTGAGACGGAGTTCCAGCCTGTTCTAGTCTGCACATGGGGAGCTGGGAGAGATGGTCTGTAAGGGCCCCTTGACCCTTAAGTCTCTGAGACACGTGCAATTCCAGGAGGGGGCACCCCCCCCCCCAAGACTGCATTCTCCCATGCAGATTTCAAACCTGCCCTTGGCTTTCAATTGTGATTTCACTGGAATGAAGTATTGAACTTAACACTTGTCCTGTGCCTCAAGGTAGGTTGGCCTCAGCAGAGCCAATCCATGCAATTCATTTTTTGAAAATACATATATTTTTTTTTTCTGATTAACATACAATATATGCTCGATGGAGTAAACTTGAAGAACTCAAATAACAACGATCTGCGATACCACTGTGACTTACAGTCACATTCTCTATGTGGACCTTCTAGCCCTTTTATGTACACAAATAAACATTTACAAAATGATATCAAACTGCACGTAGGGCTGTGTATCTTGTCTTTTGTTGGGATGTGTTAAGCTGCATTTTCCCATGCCTGCACACATTGTTAAGGCTGCATAGCATCCCCTGGGGTGATGCACCTGAATTTACGTAAGCAACTCGAGTATCGGGCATTTGGGTTGTTTCTAAATTTGTGCCATTACAGACAGTCGACACTAAACGTCCTAGTCTGTACATGCCTGAACACTTGTCCAGTTATCCTCTCAGGATAAATTCCCAGAAGTGGAATTCTGAGATCAAAGGCAATGTACATCTTTGATCTCACAGGCTCCTGCTAAATCTGTGTGTTTCTCTGGTGGTGAGGCGGTAGAAATGGGGACCCTGTGCCCACTTTATGTGACAAGTTTGAGAGTATTGTACTAGGGGGTGTGGGGATTAAGACCAGCCTCTGTCCTAGAGGTTGGGTGTGGTGGCCGTGATGGGGAGCAGGAAGTGCGGAGAGGGGGCCTTGTGGGGACAGAGTCAGACCCTTGGTTCCACTGTGGGACTCCAGGGACCCAGACTGTGTACAGCTCCCTCACCTAAAGAATCCTGCTGTAGCCACTTGTCACACTCTGCCCTGCCCTACATTCCTGACCCTACATCCCCTCCCCGCTGGCCCAGTGGGGCGGTGGCTGGGGTTGGGGGTAGGGTGATATGCTGGATTTTAGGGTGGGGCCACACCAGCTTTCTGCTCTCAGTTTTGGGGGAGGTTTCTGAGTTTCGATTACTCCTGAGCACACGACTGCAGTCCCTGCAGTCCAGCCCCAAGCCTGCTCTCTCTACTTCACCCCATGTGGAGCTGGGGGAGCTCTTCCCTGGAAGTGGGGACTGTGAGAGAGGAGGGAAGGAGGCCTGGGGGTAGGGGAAGGGAGGAGAGCAGAGCCCAGGTCTCCACTAAGTTCATCACGTGTGAGTCCTGATCATGCCTGAGTGTACCTGCAGTGAGGACCCCTGGCTTAGTGAGGCTAAATGACTTGCCTGGGGTCACATAGCAGGGATTCTCAGAGTGGAGGCTACAGGGCCTTTCTCGCCAGGGCTGTAGGGGCAGAAATGAAGCTGGGCCTTAACAGCAATGAGCCCCGGTGTGGGCTGGGGCTGGGTGAGGACACACTGTAGAAGGGTATCCACTTGGGCAGACAGGCCACAGGAACTCCTTACGGGAGATTGAGTGCGGCAGAAGAATGATCACAGTGGCGTGTGAAGATGTGCAAAGTATTTTTTTGGCTGGCAGGTGGGCAGAGCTGGGAGAGGCAGGGCTCATAAATCTCAGCCTGGGGGCAGCCGCAGGTGCTCTGGGAGACACCTGTGCACATTTGGTTTGCAAATCACTCAGCCAGCCAGCCAGCCAGCCATCTCCCCCTGCCTCCAGTCTGCAGGAGAAGCATCTTTCCCAGGGTGAGAAATGGGTGATAGAGATGATGGAGGGAGAATTAAGTCTGGACCTCAGAGATGCTGCTGCCGATGGCAATGGGCAGACCTTACAGGGCTTTCACCATTGGTAGTCTGGCCTTACCTGTGCTGTCACTTTGTCCCCTCACTATCAGCCTGATGCAGGAATATAATTCAGAAAAAGTACAGACAACTACTTAGAATACCCATATGTCCATATCTTAGATTTAATAATTGTCCCTCTGTTGCCCTATTTGCTGCATCTCTTTTTTTGCTTAAGTATTTTATGGCAAATGACATACATTGCATGTTTTTACCCCAAAATACTCCTACCTCTCTAAGAAATAAGGATATGTTCCTTTGTACCCATTATACTGTTATCCCACCAATTAATAATTTCCTAACAGCATCCAGTGTCCAATCCATAGCCCGATGTGCCCCATTGTCCTCTGTCTTTGACCACTGGTTTCTTTAATTTGGGATCCAATCAAGGGCCACTTGTTACATTTAATTCTTATGCCTCTTAAAGCTCCTTTACTCTAAAACAGTGCCCTGCCCCCTGCCTCTTTCTGTCCCACCGCGATGCTGAGGTCCTGAGCTGGGTTAGTTCTGCAGATTGTCTCACTCCCCTGGTTTGCGAAGCCTGCTTTTGCTGCTGTTTCCCAGAGAGCTCTGCGAGGCCTGGGGCTTAGTGGGATCGGCCCAGGGCCTGCCCAGCTGAGGGACCTACAGGGTCCGGCAGAAGTAATGCCTGGATTTGAGTTGTGATTTTATTACAAAATCATAACCATATATGCTTATGATTTTGTAATAAAAGATTTGGCATAGATTACAGAGTCAAAAGGACTTGGGTTATGATTTTATTTCAAAATCATAATCATACATGCTTATGATTTTGCAATAAAAGATGGGGTGTAGATTACCAGCACATAAAAAAGGGGCGTTATTTGTGCCTCAGTTACTACGTCAAGTAGGACAGGCTGAGAGTCCAGTTCTGACTGTGGAGGCCAGGAGAGAAGCCTGGGCCCCGCAAGGCCAATGTGTAAGACGAGGGCTGGCCAAGCAGCCCCTTTTCTGTCTCAGCTGTCCCTCTTTTTTTTTTTTTTTTTTTTTTTTGCTTTTTGGTATGTGGGTAGCTCCCTGGCTGGGAATCGAACCCAGGCCACAGCGCCGACAGCGCCAACGTCGAAGCCTTAAGCCACTACACCATCAGGGAACTCCCTCAGCTGTCCCTCTTGTCTCTTCTGCTCCTTGTCCCTTGTGTCCTTGGCCTAAGAGATACATTGTCCTGTGCTCCCAGAAATTACCAGAGCCCAGCCAATCCCGAGAGTCAGAAATTCAGAGACCTGGAGGCTTGCACACTAGTCAGGGAACTTTATTTCTTCTGGGGCAAGTTCAGCCATCTTTGCTACCTGCGTTCCTCACTGGGGAGTCTCTTGGCGGTTCTCTGAGTGGTGGCTTACTGTTCTTTCGAGGCTTAAGCTCCCTGAAGGGATGAGGCATGCTTGTTTTGAAATTCCATATACGGTGTGGCCCCTCATTTGGCACAGGGGGGGTCCTTGGTAAAGAAAGGCAGTAGAGAGTTCCTGAGTAGCAGTAAGTGGATGTTTGTACAGGGCTGCAGAAGTGACTTTCTTTTCTCTGATGAGCCAGGGCCTGTAGCCAGTGAACCTGGTGTTCCTCTCCCAACATTCCTCCCTACTCCCATCTAGTGGGTGTGACTTTGGGTATCCAAGTAGGGGACTCCAAGCTCCATCCCCACACCTACCACCAGCCAATCCTAGTGTTCTGACAGTGCCTGCAGACGGAGGGCCTTCCTTGGCTTTGTCCTAGATCTGTGGGGTGGTGGCTAGTGCCCTGGGCTCTGTGACCTGCACTGCTCAGTTCTACCCTCCATGCCTCAGTTTTCCCTCTGGCATTCACCCCGAGGATTGGGGCCTGGCAGATGCCGGCTTTGATTCTGACCCACTCCTAGTTCCCTGCTTCCTCAGCCTTATCTAATCTTTCCAGACAGCACTGACCCGCCCCACTGCCTTTTCCATGGCTCCCACATGGCTCTCAAAGTTCACCTTGGGCAGAATGGGGCCACCCAGGTCCCTGTATATATCTGCCTTTCTCTCTCAGACCAAAGTCTTGGGGTGCAGACCCGATGAGCGTTTCAGGGAAGTGCCCTCCATGCCCTTCTAGAGCAGTTTGTCAACCAGCTCCTCTGAAGGTCCTGCAAAGGGGGCGTGGGAATGCAGGGGTGTAGGACCTGTCTCCTGTCCTCAGGGCTCTCAGCATGGTGGGCAAGAGCTTCCTGAGGGTAGGGACTGCACCCAGCATACCATCTGCTCCAAGTAAGGTTTTGTTGAATGGATGGAGGCCTGGGTTGTATCTGTGACCCGGGTGTCTTCTGCTCGGTGACCCTCATACTGGACTGTGGAAAGAATGGCCTGAGGTATTGGTTGTAAAAATGATTTATAAAATAGGACGTGTTCTGCACATTGGACGATCAATTTTTCTAATGTGATCGAATCTGGGGTGCCACCTGCCTTTAGATAAGAGGTGATGCCTGTGGTGGGACTGGGCCAGAACTCTACAGGATGGCTGGACTGGATGGGCCTTCATCGTGTGCCGGGTGTGGAGGTGGGACAGCGAGATTGGTGGCTGGCGGGTGGGAGTAGGACCTTGGGCGGAGGGAGGCGCTCGGGAAGGGGGGCAGCGAAGCGTAGTGTCCACGTCCCCCGTGGAGTGCCTGGCTCCGGTTACAGCTGGCCAGGTGTGTACTTGAAACCCCGGGCTAGTGTAATACACAGATGCCTCCATGAGTGAGGGGTGGGGGGCTTCGGCCTGGGACACGGGGGCCACCAGTTCGGGGAGGAGCCCCCTGGGGGGGCCCTTCTCGGACAGCGGAGCCCCAGAGGTGAGGAAAGCGCGGGCGTGCAGGTGGCAGGCACATCTCCCGCCCCGCCCCCGGGCGCGACTGGCAGTGGCCCAGCGTCCTGGCCCGGCTTGCAGTCAGAGGCACGCTGGGGCGACGGCTGCACGTGGGGCTGGGAGTTTCGCTCGGTTGTTGGGGGCGGGGCCTGGCGGCCTCTGCCATCAGCGGGGTGCGGGGTGGTGGGGTGGGGGTGCGGGGAGGAGGGTCCGGGGACGTGCACAGCGACCACCCCACAGCCGCTCCCTACACCAAGGTCCGCCCAGAACACAGGTTCAGGCCTTGCCCTCCGAGGCTCGCCCTCCATCAAAACTTACCAGTCCGGAGTTCCAGCCTCTGGACTCCCTTTGGCCTCAGGTCTCCCTACAGCCCATCTGATAAGGGCTTTCCTGCTTACTCGTTAATGGCTTCATGCAAGGCCCCTCCCTCCCCCTCCACCCTGCTCCGCCTGATAACACCTTCATGGGATGCCTCGGTTCTAATGAATGTGTACAGAGGGATGATGGAGGAGAGGCTTTACAGGGGCGCCTGGGGACATTTGGGACTCTACATGTGCTGCAGATGGCTTTCTTTGCCTGCAGACTAGGTGGGGGGCTGCCCTAAGCCCAGATGGGAAATAAGATGAGGAGTGCAAGGTGCCATCCCTAGAGGTTCTTGGGGAGAGGTACAGAGGGTAGCCAAGTTCCCAGGCCATGTTCAATCTGCTTTTAATAGTTAGGGACCCCGTGGAGGACTGGGGTGTAGAATATCAGAGCTGGGAGGAGCCCCTGAAAGTCCCATCTACTGACCTTGCTTGTCCTGGGGAGCCTTTCTCATCCTCCCACATGGCTTGCTTCTTTGTTCTGGCCCCTTATACAGACCATCCCTGTCCCCTCAGGGCTGCAGGTCTGGGATGGGATGTTTTCCTTCTCAACCTTGTTTGACTCTCCTCCTGGAGACCATGGTCCTCTCCTGCCCAATTCCTCCCGTTCTCATGTGGCTTCAGCTCGCACTCCCAAAATGCTTTCTAGACCCCTGGCCACTGGGGAGGGGCTGAGTTGGAGACACCAGCTGTGCCAGGTGGAGTTGTGCCAGGGGGATTAGGAAAAGCATGCCAGTCATCTGAATTTGCATGTCTTGCCTGCATGTGTGACCCAGACAAAGAGTTCCCAGGGGAGATGTGGAGGACTCTGGGTGAGAGGATGGGTTTCTCTTCTGACAGTGAGTCTCTTAGGAGGGGCCGCCCCAGGCTTTGTTCACTGGTCAGGATTGGGGCTCTGAGTGGCTGCCCTTGCCTCTCCTCAGCTACACCAACTTCCATGTTGCCCGGTGGGGAGCAGGTTGTAGAGGTGTGAGGGGGGTCATCAGGAGACCAATGAAGAGGCAGTGGCAGGTCCCAGGCCCTGGCTAACATCCTCTCCCCTCTTCCACCAAAATTTATCCATCCTGGGTCCACTCCCCTTCAGTCTTTGCTAAGAGACAAGCAGCTAATCTGATTCACTAATGTCTTACAGGAAATTCTATGAATTATTCAAGGCTCTGCACATCTCCTGTCTCTTCTTTCACACCTTCTCTGATTGGCCAAGCTCTGACCTCTCCCTTCCCCGAATTCAGATGAGATCCACAGCTGGTACTACCAGTTGGCATCAATGCATATTCCTTATTTCATTAACTCTTCTGAGGATGTGACTTGTCTTCCCAATGAGATTTTGAACTCTCTGAGGCAGAGATCTTATCTTTTGCTTCTCATGTACTTCCCCCAGCAGCTAGAAAAATGAACTAATTCACTCAATATGTATTTCATGCGTGCCTGCTCTGCACCAGGCAGTGGTCGAGAAGTAGGGGAGATAGCAGGGAGCAAAACAGACACATCCTTGTCCTCATAGCTCTTCCATCCCATGAGGTTGGGGGACAGTAGGTGAAACATACAGCAGGCTACAGAGAGCAGTGAGGCAGGGAGGTGGCTGAGGAGTGTGGGAAAGAGCAGTTTATAGTTTATAAAGGATAGGGAGGGAGGGTGTCCAGAGGAATGGGTCATTTGAGCCAAGATCTAAAGGAGGTGAGGGAGGGAGCCAGGAAGGTATCTAGGGGAAGGGAGTTTCAGGCAGAGGGAAGAGGCAGTGCCTGATGTCCTGGAAGGTCTCAGGGGCCCGGACGAAGGCTGTGGCTGGAGCAAGGAGAGGAGATGAGGCCGGAGAGGTGAGGGTCAGATCACGTGGGGTCTTTCAGACCATTGTGAGTTCTCAGCTTTTACTCTGAGATGAGTGGTTCTAGGGTTCTGAGCAGATGACTGCCCTGATTTGACTTAACTGTAATGTGTAAGATGACCCCTACTTTTCTAACCCAACATTGAGAAATCAGTATCAACTGGTTACTCCCATGTGTAAGACAGTCCCCAATTTTTGGTCTAACAATTTTAGGCAAAAGTATGGTCATATACAGGGAAAAATATGGTCCCCTTTAACAGATCCCTCTGCTGCTGTGTGGGGAACAGGCTGTAGAGGAGTGCGGGGGGTCATCAGGAGACCAACGAAGAGGCAGTTACTGAGATTCTGGACCCGGCGGTGGTGACAGTGATGAGAGGGGGTCGGAGTCCGCACATATCTTGAAGATAGAGCCCATGAGGTTTCCTGACAGAGTAGTATGAGTGAGGGTCGAGTGGAAGAGAGGAGCCAAGGATTGGTCCAGGTTTTTGGATAGACAATTGGAAAGGTGGAGTTGCCATCAGCTGAGATGGGGAGGGCTTCAAGGGGAGCACATTTAGGGGGAACACCAGGAGCTCCGTGTTGAACTATGGAGTTTGAGGTGCCTGTGGACCTCTCTAAGTGGAAATGTGGAGTATGCAGTGAGACCTATTGAGTCTGGAGTTTGGGGAAGAGGAATGGCAGAGGGGGATGTATGTCATCGGTGAGCGTACTAGGGGCATTGAACCCGTGAGTGCGCAGGGGTGTGAGTGCAGATGGAAAAGGGGAGAGGGCAGAGCCAGTGCTGGTGACCAGGGAGAGGGAAGCGTCCTGGCAGAGCAAGCCACCCTCTCCGTCTGGGTCCCTCTGGGTCCCTCTGGGTCCCGCACAGCACCCCCTCTGGGTCCCTCTGGGTCCTGCACAGCGCCCCCTCTGGGTCCCTCTGGGTCCCTCTGGGTCC
>PVJL010017448.1:0-18211 GCA_004026885.1 Lyroderma lyra
AAGGGCTCAGCCCGATGACTGTCAGGAACAATTTGGGGTCTGAAGCTTCCTGGCAAGCCTGTTCTCTTTTCTCATCACACGGCAGCAGCCTGACAGCTGATTTCGGTTTGTTTTCCCACTCTTCGCCGCTCTTCCTACCTGCTCCAGTTCCCCAGAGCAAGGCCAGCCCACCCCAGGGACTGTGTGACCACTCCTTGCCCCCACAGACAACACGCCTACTTGGGATGTGGAGCCTGAGGACTAGATGATGATTAAAACTTCCTGAGTGTGAATTTTAGCTCTGCTTCTGGCTGTGTGGCCTTGGGAACATTACCTGACTTCTCTGTGCCTCGGCTCATTTATTTGTGGGAGGAGGAGGATAACAGCAACTATCGTATAGGGTTAAAACTGGAACTGAATGAATGACTGTTGGCAAAGTGTGGCAGTATGTGTTTGCTGTTACTGCTGACAGGTGCGACGAGTGATGGAACACAAATTCTGGCATTTCTCCAGGAACAAGACCCCAAGACAAAGTCTCTCCCCGCCCCCCGCTTCTCCAGAGAGTCCCAGCCAGTGCTGGCACCTCACTCACCACTAACTGCGGCTGTGAGGTCTTGGAGGAACTTCAGAAATCCTGTGACGCTTGTCCCGCTGTCTCACAGGTGCACAGGCAGAGCACTCCTCGCCCCCGGAGGCACCACGCGACTGAAACTGGGGCATGGGGAGCGGGGGTCTGAGGGGATCCTGGGATGAGCTGCCCCGGGGAGGGGCGGGGTCTGAGGGGACCCTGGGATGAGCTGCCCCGGGGAGGGGCGGGGTCGGAAGGGACCCTGGGATGAGCTGCCCTGGGGAGGGGCGGGGTCTGAGGGGACCCTGGGATGAGCTGCCCTGGGGAGGGGCGGGGTCTGAGGGGACCCTGGGATGAGCTGCCCTGGGAAGGGGCGGGGTCTGAGGGGACCCTGGGATGAGCTGCCCTGCAGTGCTGTCTCGACCTTGCCAAAATTGTGGGGATAGTTCCCCCATCAGAGAGCAGTTCGAAGGCCTTCCGTTCCGCCATGCACGTAGCCGAGGGCTCATTGCGTCGTGCGTTGGGTTCCGTCATTTTTCCTTCAGTCGCGCTTACTTTTCCCCTGGGACGTCGCGGTATTACGCGGAGCTCCTGGGGGAGGCGAGTTAGGAAGTTGTAAGTGGGGAGAACACAGGCCCCACTGTGCCCCACGGCGTCGTACCTGGGCCTTTGTTTATCACAGGATTATTGTAAGGTGCAAAAGGAGCGTGTCCTGTGAGAAATTTTTACTTTGGGGAGTGGAGGGCACGAGTATTAAGTAGCTAAGGGGCTGTGCGTGGTTTCAGTTCTGGGGTGCTCTGTCTGCCTTGTCCCTCCCTGCTCCGCGGGCCTCTGCACACCTGTGTGTCTCTGCCCAGCGTCACCACCTCCCCTTTCCCTTGTCCCTTCCCCCACTCCTCCTCTCCCTTTGTCCCTCCTGTCCGCGTCATCCTTTGTGTCTGCTCTTCTGCCTTCTCCTTCCTTCCTTCCTGCCTTCCTTCCTGCCTTCCTTCTTTCCCCCTTCTTTCCCCCTTCCTTCTCTTTTCTCTCTCCCTCTTTCCCACTTCCTTCCCTCTTTCGTCTTTCCAGGGGTGGGGAGGCAGCGTGGGCAGCGCAGGGACTGGGCAGCGCAGGGACCTGGCCAGCCCAGGGGGAAAGGCCCACGTATGGAGCCCCGCCCAGCGGCACCTTCAAATCCAATCACCTGGGTGTGATGCTGCCTTTAAAGCGACATTATCCGCACCCACACGGGGGACGGGGGACCGGATAGCGGTTTCTTGGAAAACCGCCTTAACACATTTGCATATGGGAGGATCCAGCCCCAACTTAATTGGTCTGAATGAATGATTACAGAAGTTGTTACTTTTTGTTTACACAAACTGACTCTGACAGAATGTTCACATTGAAACTTCAGGATGTATTTTCCAAAGAGCTATTATGTATCCATTAAACTGTAATGAATTCCACCCTCCCTCCTCATTTTCTTGTGTATTAGAAAAGCAGCAGATTTCTTTCCCTTTTTTTTTTTTGACATAACATATGATATTTAGATCACTTTTATTGATAATATGGATAATGTATATCTGTTAGTGTGGCAATTGGGAAATTGTTACGTTTATGATTAGCTGAATGGTTGATTATTGGTTTTCATGATACTGCTGGGAGCATGCTGTGCCTCTCTTCCCCATGTATTTTCTTACTTTATGGTGCATTGTGTCTTTCGACATTTTTGTGCCCCCTGTCCTTTCAGTGTGACTGGACAGCTAAACGTCATCATTCTGGACTTTTAAATTAGGCCTTGTCCAGCAGAGCTATAACAGTGGTATGTATGTAGTCAGCAATGCAGAAGTAACTGTTCTGAGGCGTTAGTGGAGGTCGCCGAGAGCAAGTGGTGTTTCGGTAGTTCAGTGAAGGCCACACCTGGCCAGGCAGTGTGGATTTCAGGAACGTCATCGCCTGAGAAGGACTCAGAAGCGGGGAAGTCTGGAGTGTGGATTAGTTCCCCATTGGCACTGTAATCTGTTGTTCTGGAGGTCAGAAGTCCTAAATAGGTCACCCTGGGCTAAGGTTAAGGTGTCAGCATGGCTGTGTTCCTTTCTGGTAGTATCTTCAAATCCCTCTCTGATCCTGCCTCTTCTGCCTCTCTTGTCCAGAATAATCTCCCCATCTCCATTATCAACTGTAATTCCACCTGCAATCTTAAGCCCCCTTTGCCATGAGCTGTCATATTCACAGGTTCCATGGAGTAGGACAGGGACATCTTCGTGCCGTTATTGTGCTCACCGTGTTCCTTGCTTTAAAACAGGGATAGCAGGGCACCACCTCCCCGGGGCGCTAAAAGATCAATGCCTGTCGCGTACGAAGTTCTCAGTAAATGTTAATAGCATTAAACAGTAAATCGCATCGGGCCCACAGTCATCTGCTGCTGGCTGTTTACTATGAAATGAACACTGATTGCGTCAAGTCCAGGGTTTCATTTACTATTCACTGAGAACAGACAAGAACACTTCGATGTGCAGCTTTCGTTACCCCATTTTATAGACAAGGACATGGAGGCCCAGGGAGTTTTACTGACTTGCTCACACAACCTTAGAAGTGACGAATGGGACTGAAACCCAGTTTTCTTGACTGCACCTTGAGGCCAATTCCACGCCACCACAGCTGCCATGGCTTCGGGAGCCCCTGGGTCCCTGCTGCCATCCGCTCCCTTCGTGGAGGCGCTGGCACTGGAAGCTGACGGGCCGCTGGTCTGCAGGGGCGGCTCTGAGCTCTCGGAGCTGCAGACGCTCAGCTGCCAGTCGCCCGAGCACACTCATGTAATCTTAATGAACAATGTGCAGAGCCATTAAAAACTCAATTTGGGCTTTATTTTTACTGCCAGCATGAGGAAGTGCAGTCGTGAGGTGCTCATGTGTAAACACAATGCCACCATCTGCTACGGAGAAGCGTTTCGCCTCCAAAAGGGGGATCTGTGTTGCAGACACATCAATAATGGGGTGCTTATCAAGGCGTTATTATGCACGAAGGGGGAAAATGCAAAATTTATAGCCATCCAGAGAGTGCTTCCTGGTTTAATTCAACAGTTTTCAGTGCTATGTATAATAACTGTGAGAAACGGATGCTGTTTTATGTTCCTTATCACGTCAGTGGATTTTGGGGGGAAAAAAGAGAGAGAGAAGGAAACAGAATGCATTTACCGTCTGCCTCTTTCGTGTTTCCAACTGATCTCGGTGTAATGACCGGCTCATTTTTGATCTCCAGGAAACTGACGGCCCCAGGTTGATATTAATTAAGCCAACCTGTTGATCAAAGAGGGCCCCACAGAGCTGCTGAGGCGTGAAGGCTTCGCTCCTGAGCTCTCTCCAAAGCGGAAGGCCTGTGCTCATCTCAGAGACGGGGCTTCCTTCCTTTCTGCAGGGTGTGGATGGACTGCCGTCAGCTGGGCCGGAGGTGGAGGGGGCTAGCGCGGCTGGGGCCCGCCCTCCCAGGGCCCCGCCCTCCCAGGGCCCCGCCCTCCCAGGGGTCGTCCTCCCAGGGGCCCGCCCTCCCAGGGGCCCGTCCTCCCAGGGGCCCGTCCTCCCAGGGGCCCGCCCTCCCAGGGGCCCGCCCTCCCAGGGGCCCGTCCTCCCAGGGCCCCGCCCTCCCAGGGCCCCGCCCTCCCAGGGCCCCGCCCTCCCAGAGCCCCGCCCTCCCAGGCCCCCTGCCGCCCCCCCACGAGACGCTGCACGACTGATGCTGGCTGCGGGGGCTTCCTGCCTCCGCCTTCACACGAGCTTTTCCTTCTCTCTGAAATGCCCTCCCAAGTTACCACCAGGGACACTTCCGTGGAGGCGATCCCTGCTGGGCAAGAGGAGAAGCTCACACGTTGTGATGTGTGGAGTTCAGCGATGTGCCCACCTGCATGTCTTTGTGTCTGTTGACGTATAGCACCCTGACGTGGCCGAGGGCATTCCTGGGGCAGGGGCGCTGGGGGAGAACAAAATGAGCCCTGTGCAGTTAGGGTCCGAGAATGCCCAGGTGTGTCCTGCTGCCGGGAATGACTGCAGGGCCCTGGATGGAGGGCGCAAGCTGCCGGCTGAGCGAGCACCCTTTGATGGAGGAGGGGAAAAAGGGCTTTTTGCACAAAGACCTGTCTCTTGAATCTTGGTGACTTTAGGGCCAAAGCAGTCCTATTGCATGTCCCTTACATGTGTTCCAGAGCAGAGAGACGCTGACAGGGACCTCCCCATCATTGAGGCACCATAACTGATAGCAGGGGTGTACAAGGGATCCGTGCCTGGAAATGCCCTGGGAGCAGGAGGTTTGCCATCATAATTAGGGTGCCTTGGGGACTTCGGGGCACACACCGGGAGTATCCTGAGGAGCTGGAGTTCTTCCAGCACAGGTGGGGGCATGGAACTGGTGAGGTCCCACTCTCAGGGTTCATAATATGCTCACAGGCTGGGGAGGTTTCTTTCACTTCTCTTTATTACTCAGTCTCCAGCTCAGCTTAGCCCAGCCTGGAAGATGGCCACAGCCCTGGTTGAGTTCAGCCTGGCTCCGTGTCCTGTATTTATGGCTATGTGCCCCTCGGTCCCCTCAGAGGCACCTGCCCCCACGGCCGCTGCCCTCTCCTTACAGCCTGTGGTTCGCTGAGCCCTGGTTCCTGTGGTGACTGTAACCGCTCCCAGTTCAGAAATTGGGGTTGGGTGCAGCTGCGTGGTGGAGCCCAGATCTCAGAGACAGAGGAGACTGGGAAAGGGGGCGTCTGTCCTTCTCCATTTCCATGGAGGAAGTTGGGCTCTGCTTCAAAAATCGGAGGATTCCCCACACATAGGAAGGGCGTTCATATACTGAGTGGCCAAACCGCAGGGCACATTTCTATTCCTGGTCATCAGTCTGATTACCTTGGAGGGTGGCTTGAGAGTGGCCCCTGTGGTTGGTGGTATCTGAGGAGCTGTGTGTAACCGTGATGGTTAATGCTGCCCAGCAGCCCTGATGAGTTTCCACTGCTGAAAAGTGGACCGTCCTCAGGTCTTGGCCCAAACAATTTTTCTGTCCAGATTGGGAGCCAAATGATCTGACCCCACATTTTGCTTTTCACACCCTTCTCTCCTTCTAACACTTGGGTGAGGCCAGGACCTGACATTGCAAGGAACCTTCTGTACTCACATAAGAGCACTCACATTTTCTGGCGCATTCTGCCATGTAGATGGCATATGCCCATGGGCTTCTGAATGGGTCTGCTGTCCTTGGAGCTCTGCTTCACTAGCTTGGGAGTACTATGGGGCCATATTAACAAAAGTGTCTGCGATGACAGAATAATGACCCTCCAAAGATGTCCCTTTCCCGATCCCTATGCCTGTATTACCTTACATGGCAAATGGGGCTTTGCAGATGTGACTGAATTAAGGATCTCGCAGTCGGGAGGCAATGCTGGGATTGCCTGGGTGGACCCAGCCGATAGGGTCCTTATACAAGGGAGGAAAGAGGGTCAAAATCAGACACAGGAGTTGTGTCGATAGGACTAGAGGTTGACGTCCTGCCCTTTGTAGATGGGGGAAGAAGCCACTAGCCAAGGAATGCAGGTGCCCATTAAATGCTGGACAAGGCGAGGAAATGGTTAGCTCCTGAAGTCTCCAGAAGGAGAGACGTCCTCCCAACACCTTGATTTTAGACTTCGATCTCCAGAATCCTAAGAGAATAAATCTGTTTTGTATTAGGCCACTCAGTCTGTGGTAATTATTATAGTTACAGCAGCCGTAGGACAGCAATCCAGGATCTAACTTCTGTGTCACCTAAGTCTCCACCTGTTTGGCTGCTGGGCCTCTGTCCGCCTCATAAGGCTGTTCCCATTCACTCGGGAGCTTCCCTGGTGTCTCGTGAGTGATGCATACAAGGTCAATTGCTTGTGTTGCCATTTTCTGAAATCCTCGTGGAAGCCACCTGCCTGTAAGCCACGAAAAATGACCCTCACCACTGCCGTTGCTGTGGGTGCCCTTCCCAAGGTCCTAGTACCCCTCCGCGCTTGCTGGGTGTGCCACATGCTGAGGCTGACTTTCTGCCCCCACCGCACCAGGAGGCCACTCGCACTTTCTGTCACTTGGATTCTGAAGCAGCACTACTTTGCAGTCTCAGTGAGATATTCATGAGCAGGACTGCATCCTGCTGTGTCCTTCCGGCCTGTACCTTTCCCTCCTTTGGGAGTCAACTGGGTGGGCAGCAATCATTTTTTTCTTTTTTTTTTTCAATTATCTGGTCTCTCTCTCTCTCTCTCTGAGCCTTGCACCAAAACACATACCTCTCTGTCCAGTCTGAGGGCCAGAGCGTGCATCTTACGTTACACAAATTGACGTTAGAGGCCAGGGTGGTGATGGTGGGAAACATGGTATATGACCCTGACCCATCCCAACTCAGGCCCACTTATGACGCAGATGGTCTTCATCAAGGTCCAAGATGCTCCTTTCCTTCTTCAGGATTTATTCTTGGAGTCCATTCTTTTTATTCTTTCCTTCTTTCTTTTCGCTGCTTTTTACCCAGGTACGCTGCTTTTAGTGTTGTTACTATTTGGAGCATCTTACAGCTTGGCTTGGTAGCTGTCATCACTCATCTCCCTAAATAAAGGGACTTGTAGCACGTAGGGGCTCTGTGGGGGCGCCAACATAATAATGACAATGCTAGTGGTGGAAATGGACTTCAGAATTTGAATGGCTTAATGACCCGATAATAGTTAATTCCTTGTTTGCGGACGGTCTGAAATGAGTGTCCCTAATAGGTGGTGACTTTTCTCAAGGTCATAGTTAATCAGGGACATGAGTGCCTTTTGTTGTGGCTCTGCTGTCGCTTGGGCTCATGGAAGCCTGTGCTGGTGGGTGGGGAGACAACGGAGTCACGATTCTCACACCTTCATGTGCGTACTGCACGCCACCTCGGGGTCCTGATAAAATGTGGGTTCTAATTCCGTGAACCTGGGGTGGAGCCTGTGGTCCTGCATGTCTTACAGGCCCCCGGGTGGTGCTGAGGCTGCTGATCTAAGGACCATCCTTTGAGGGACAAGATAAAGGAGGATGAGGTAGCGGGGGTCCGGGGGCAGGTGGAGGGAGGCAGCTTTTATGGACCAAGCTTGGAAGTGGCATGCTTCACGCTTAGGCCCCATTGGCTGGAGCCCACACTCAAAGGAGGCTGGGAAATGTAGTCCAGCTGTGTGCCCAGGAGGAAGAGGCTGGGCTTGTTAGCCAGCCACCAGTTTCGCTATATGTAGAGTCAGTGGCCGCCAAGTGCTTTGACCAGCTCCGCCTTCAGGGAAATGCAGCCCCCTCTATCAGCAATCACAAGGGCAGCTTAATGGAGAGTACCCCTAGATTGACGGGGTACCCCTAGATTGACGGGTGGTACGTGGTGCCCCTTCTCAGGGAGCCTGCCTTACCACTGGAGTAAGACGGTGGGAACCTGAGCCAGCAGAAGGAAGCCCTCTCAACTCTGATGCGCACGTGTACGCGGCCTAGTGTGACCTGGTAGGAGGACAGGAGCCGAAACCTCCATGGGGCATCGTGGAATTCCCAGTGCAGAGAGCCACACACTGCTGCTTCTCAGGCTGCCTTTCCTGCCGGGCTATGTGCACCCCTGGAGCAGAGGCAGCCACCCGACCTTTGTGGGGCTGTGAGGGTCATCACTCATCTGTCCCAGGGAAACGTCGCAGGATCCTGTGGGGATGTAGGCCAGCAGGCAGATACAGCCATGGACACTAGCTTAGTTGTCACTCTGTGCCTCAGTTTCCCCCTGCAATGGTTTCTGCCTTGCTGCCTCCCTGGGAGCCTGTGGTGACCAGTGATAACAGCCAACAAAGGGCATCACCCCACTTACCCAGTGTTACCACCGAGCCATGAACTAGGACTCTTTATTCCCTTGGAAACACGGGGGAAGATGTCATGTTTACTCTACTTTTAAGTGGCCCCTACCCCAGGAGGTGGGTGAGTTTTCTGATTGGTGGGACAGGGAAAGTCTCATAGCCATTGGTTCAAGTTTTTGTCTTTGTTACCTTGTTAGCTTACATTTGGGACGAGCCCACCCAGTACCTCTAAGTGGTCACCCCTTAAGGACAGACAGCTCTGGCCCTAGGGGTCTGGGTGGAGACAGACCGAGGGAGTCCAGGCTCTCTAGCTGCTCTGCATGCTGGTTCAGGGAAGAAAATGTAGGAAGCCTAATGTGGCCTCAAGTCCAAGTTACTTTCTCAAATCTAGCTTGGGAATAATGGAGGGGAGCTTTTGAACGCTACCTCTGTCCTGTGTCTATTTTTAAGTTCATTCAGATCCAAGAGTGGACAGGCCATGAATGACATGTACCTTCTAGAAGCCCAACAAGGTACATCCAGATGTGCAGCATGTATTAGCTGGCAGTTGCTAGTCTATTTGGTATCAAAGGTGAAAGAATGAGGCTACCTTACAGCTATCATGCTCATCTTGGTTGAAGGTAAATAGTCCTAAGGTTTTATTCTGAATTGAAGATTTTAGTGGTTAAAATTAGATTTCAAGGCAACAGTGATTTTGTAGGTAGGAATATTCCTCTCAGAATCATCTGAGTTTATCTACTGTGTGTTATAATGCAATTTATTTCATGGAATCATAGGCCTTTAAGTCATAGGGCAGTATAGCTCCCACAGTTAATCATGTAGTGTCCTCAGACATCTCAATTTGTCCAGGTTCTGTTTAGCCACCTGCAGTGACGGGGGACTCACTTTGTCCCTGGCAACCAATCTCATTTTGCGTCGGCTCTACCTGACCTGTGTCTCCTGGAGGTGTCCTTCATAAGTCCGCCCTCTCAGGCACCTTATCAATTAGCAGTGGCCACACTAATGCCACCTAACAAGCCAGGGAGCAGCACAGTGGTAGATAACCGTAAGCGTTTTCCAAACTCTTGTGGTCTGAGCCTCGAGTGTGGTTCTGCTCCTCTAGGTTGGGCTCGTGGCCCACGTAGCTGTGCTTTGAGCTGCGTGGGAGGCATGGCTTGGTTCCTCACTGTCAGTTATGCTCCCTTCTCCTCCACCCGAGTCTGTTCTGCGTCCCATGCTGACAGGGGCAGCAGCTGCCTGGGCGTATTCTGCTCACAGAAGGTGGTAGTAATGCAAGAGGGCAAGCCCAGAGGGGCACGCAGGCTGCAAGCTTCTGCTTGAATCATTCTGTTAGCGTCCTGTTGACCAGAGCAAGGGCAGCTCGAAGTCACAGGATGGGAACACACCCTCTGCCTCTAGTGGGAGGAACCGCAAAGCCAAGGGCATGCATTCAGGGAAGAGGGCAGAACGAGAAAACAAGCGTTTAACCCGTCAGAGCGTCTCCAAAGAGGCTCCCTTCCTTCCTAGGAGATGGCCTTTTTAATGCCTTTAATGCTTTTAATGTTTTCTGCAAATAGTAATAACAACATAAACTTTGAGTTTGGAGAGAGTTTGGGTATCATCCCTCCCTGTCTAGGTGGCCCAGGGCGAGTCACTCATCTTTAAATAAAATGAAACTTCTCCATCTCCCAGGATCATTCTGAAGATTAAATTGAATAATGTATAATTAGGACTCCCGACATCACACTGGTGCACCCTCCATTCCAAGCTGAACATCTTCTACTTGGTTCTCACATGTTTTTCAGGGTCTCCCTGGCTCACTTGAAAAAGTCTATTTTTTACATACCCTCCTCTGATACATTCCCTGTCCCAAATGCAAGGCTCCAGGCAGAATACATTGTATTATTAATAACAGTGACGCCTCCCGTATTGTTGAGCTTCTGTTTCCACTGAGACAGCCCAAGCTTGCATGAGGTTATATCTCACCTCATCTCACCTGTGGAGGATGCAGCTAGCTAAATTCCATGCTTCCTGGAGCTGCTGGATGTAATGTCTCTTCTTTAAATGTTTGTAGACTGTCTCCTTTGTAGAAATACGTCGTCCATGTTACCGTCTCTTCATCTTCCAAAGTGCTTCGTTGATTTTATTTTTTTATTTCCCACTTAGTGGCAGAAGAGGGTACTGAGGTTGACAGAGGAGACGTGGTTTGCTCAGGACCTCCCAGACCCTCCTGGAGTGACTTGATTTATGACTCCCACGTTCATGAGTGTGACTGATTCTCAGCAGGATTTATCTTTCTCCTTCCTCGTCTCTTTGGTGACTCTCCAGGATCCTTCATGATGGTGAACAGCTCCGGGAGGGCCTCTGGCCAGAAGGCCCACCTCCTCCTGCCGACCCTGAAGGAGAATGACACCCACTGCATTGACTTCCATTACTACTTCTCCAGTCGCGACAGGTCCAGCCCGGGGGCCTTGAATGTCTATGTGAAGGTGAACGGCGGGCCCCAAGGGAACCCCGTCTGGAATGTGTCTGGGGTCGTCACCGAGGGCTGGGTGAAGGCAGAGCTTGCCATCAGCACCTTCTGGCCCCATTTCTACCAGGTATGGTGTTTTTATCATGGTTTGATTTCTTAAGAAATAAATAAACCTATATACCTGCTGCCTGCCTAGACTTTTGGAGGAGGCACTTCATTTCCTCACTCACGTGTTTGCTGAGCTGCTGCCCCTCGGAGGCCTGCAGGTGCAGGGGCGATCCAGCACAGCCCGGCTCCTGGAGCTCATGGTCTGAGGAGGAGGCTGCTGTATAAACAGACAGTCACAGTGTGGTGGGATGCTCCCAAGAGGAGAGGACAGAAAGGTGAATAAATAATTATTGAAAAAGGAAGAGAAATGCGTTTAAGTTGTCACGAAGAAGGCAGGCCAGGCTGGAGGAGTGAGTGAGAGATTTTGGCAGTTTGGACTCTCTAAGTTGATTAAGGCTCGGTGGCAAAGGGAGCCAAGCCTGTGGGGCACACAGGCCATAGAGGCTTCGAATGCCAGGCTGAGGAGTTAAATTTATTCTCTAGTCTAGAGCAGTGCTACTTGAATGATCTGTGGGGACAGACCAGTACCCTCCTCAACGCACTGTGGCAATACGAATGTCACAGCGATGCCAGTTTGCTGTGACGGTTTCTAAACACTGTCTCACTTGCCCTGCTCATTTCACTGTGGACCAATAAGTACAGGCCCAGGCTGGACCAGCCCACCGAGGGTGCTCAGAAGACCCAACTCTGGCTCATCTTGGCCTGGGGCTGTTGAAAGTATTTTCTTTGCTTAAACAACATTGTTGAGATACAATACATGCCACAGAATCCACTTACTTTAATGTGCGACCCAGTGATTTTTAGTACTGCTACTGATAGGTGCTGTCATCATCATAAGCCAGTTTTAGGACATTTTTATCACCCCAGTAAGATCCCTTGTGCCTATTTATAGTTAATCCTCATGCCCACTATTGAAAAGTTTGAAGTAAGAAAGTGCCATAGTCAGATCTGCATTTTGGAGAACTTTCTCCAGACTCTAGAGCAGAAGATGGACTGGAGGGTGGCAAGGTTAGTGGCCAGGAGTTCCTCAGGCCACCTTCAGTTCAACCCCCTTAGCACATACAGTCCTTGCAGATGTATCATGAAAGCAGCCATAGACAATATGTAAATGAATGGATGTTCTTGTGTCCCAATAAAACTTCACAGACAACAACAGGTGGTGGGCCAGATTTAACCCCCCAGGACATAGTTTGCTGAACTCTGATACAGGTGAAAAAGCTGAGGTCCAGAGAAGGACCGTGAAATCCAAGAGCACACAGCAAATGACTGGCAAAGCTGGGACCAGAACCCGCCCCCGTCCCAGGACTCTCCCTGTATGGCTGCGTATAAATGCCAAGTGTCTCTACAAGCCCATGGGCACCTCCAGGAAGGCCTCTGGGTTCCAATTAGAAACTCCTCACCTAAGTCCTGATGCAAATGGAAACAGGATGGGACCACAGGTGCAAATGTCACGAGCAGGAAAAGTGATCCAAGAGGACAGTCCTCCCACTGGCCATGCTCCCTGATGGGGTACAGGGAGGACAGGGATCTTTCTTGGGCATTCCCACGTCCCAGTTCTTTGGTGAGCAGATGGCTTTTCATTTATCTGCACAGTAACCACTATGTGGGGTTTCAACATGTCCTGTGTTCCAGAGTAGCAGATATTACTGGGAAATGGAGGTCTGGGTCCTTTGACTCCAAGTTCAGTTTCCCACCTTTAGGGAAAATAGCTTGCCCGTTCTGAGAATCGCCTGTGAAGTGATGGACGCGTCTCATCAATTCGAATCCCAGTTCTCTCATTCCTAAAGTGCAGAGGGTAACCAGTGAAGGGTTCTCGTGTGGATTAAATGAAATGGCACACATACGCGTGTACGACGTCCTGTCAGGCTCTCATTGAGCTTCGGCAATTGTTAGAAGGAAGGGAGGAGGAAGAGGGGGAGAACAGAGAACGAGGAGGGAGGCCTTGGTGTGTGTGTGTGTGTGTGTGTGTGTGTGTGTGTGTGTGTGTGTGGTTTGTTTGTTTGTTTGTTTGTTTTTTAAGGAGATTACTGTGGTTGAGCTGTCCTCTGTGAACTCCGAGCTGACCCAATGTTAAGCAGCCTCATCTGGGAGAATTTTCTTATTTCCAACTTGTTAGACAGCATGGCATCATTACGTTACATTTCCTCTTTTCTGAGTTTGGTGGTGAAAAAGCCACTAATGCCCTCAGAGCAGCAGTTTTGAAAAGACGTGTGTCAGACAGACACACACACGCACACACACACACGCACATACGCACGCGCACGCGCATGCACACACACACACGCACACACACGCACACGCACGCACGTGCACACGCACGCACACACACATGCACGCTCGCACACATGCACACATGCACACGCACGTGCGCACACACACACAGAGCTGCTAGTCAATAGTTCCATGGCCGTACACATAGCGGAGCACACACAGGGGAGAGAAGAAGGGACTTATCAGGAGGTTCCAGGACACTTGCAAAATGGATTTGAAGTCTCGCCAGACCCCAAGCTCTGGTCCTGCGCGTATGCACGTGTGGATGGAATACCGTTTTGGTTTCCGGCAGTGCTGATCTTCGGATCCTGATGGCTTAGGTATTCATTTATTAAAGCCGTATTTCACAGTCCTAAAACGGACTTTTAGCTCCGTAATAAACAGGGAAATTTTATCTTTCTTATTAGTGGGCTTTCTGGCAGCAGGCTTTCAGCAGGCTGGGGATGAGAGGGCCCCTCTGCCCTGCACCCCCTCCTGCCTTTCCTCAGGAGAGCAGGGCCTTATCAAACGCTGCTGCACCCTGCAGCCAATCGCTGCCTCCTCCAGGTGGTATTAATTCTGTTTCATGTTTTTTATGACTCTGAACTTACCCATGCCAAGATTTAAAAAAATAAGAGAACTGTTTTATTAATTTTGCAGCCACTTGCTCACTCTGATGCCTCGGTGACATCACTTTTTATTTGGCACTTGTAATTGGGCTAGAGATGCCTGAACTTTAGGGCCCACCTGACTTTGATTCAGCTGAACTTGAAGCCATTTCTCAGGAATTTCTCTGGCATCCAGCACTCTGTGGGTTTAGTATCTTCGTGCACAGTTCAGGGGGGTACATCACAGGGAAAGGGCCATTCTCCCGCCCTTCCAACTCCACCCCATTCTCTATCTCATCCACCTACCCCACTCTGCTGAGCACCAAACCCTTCTGCTATCTTGTGCAGGCCTCCTTGGGCTGCTGTGGGAATATCTCCGAAGCCATCACCATCTTTATTCTCCAGAAACGATGATATCATCAGAGCCATCTTGTCATTGGATGACAACAATAGCCAACTGCTAGGTCTGTTTTCATTCTTGCTCAGCTGCCCACCTCCCAGTCATTTTCCACAGAACAGCTAGAATGATCTTTCAAGCATATAAATTAGATTATGTCACTACCCTGCTTTTAATCTTTCAGTGGCTTAAAAGAAAATTTGGGTTCCCTACTATGTTTTGTAAGACTCCACGTCACCTGACTCCCAGCACTCCAGACTTGCACTGCACCTCTCTTGCTCACTCACTGTTCCCCAGCTTCTTGTGTGCCCCAGGTTACCTCCAAGCCCTTTCCTGCCTCACGACCTTTGTACCCACCACCACCTCATCCTTGGCTGGCCACTTTCCGCCTTTTGGCCTCCTCTTAATTATCACCTCCTTAGAGTTCTCTCCAGATCAGTAGATCCTCTTCTTAGTTACTGGCAATATCCTGTTTATGTCCTTAATTATACCAATCACAAAATGAGTTTAATTTTACATATTTATTTGTTTAATTTCCATTTCTATTCACTAGAATGTGAAGTTCATCAGAGCTAGGACGTTCATTGTCTTTTTTACTTTGTTGCCCTAGGATGTGTCTCAATGTTTAGTACAGAGGAGGGGCTCTTTAAATGTCAAATGAATCAATGAGTGAACAAATGAATGAATGAATGAATGAATGAGGGCAGTTCCTATTCCCAATGGGTTTACAGTTTAGGGAATGAACAAGCAATTGCTGTATGGTGTGATAGGTTCTACAGTAGAGCTAATTGTACTGGTACATGATGTAGTGATAATGTAACATAAAGGGAGATAGAAAAATGGACCAAAAAGCATTTAATTTTTATTGTAACTATAAAATAGCTTATTTTTACTGTGGAAATTTTGGAAAATCCAGAAAACTATAAAGAAGAAAATACTCATTTATGATCATCTCCCTAATGTCATTTAAACAATTGCACTCATAGATTATTACCATTCCTACTTCATCTTTTGTGCATGGCCTACTGAGGCCAGTTGCCAATATTTCTTCCGGAGGGTTTATTTTGTTAAGTCTCAAGAATTCTTTACACAAACAGGTTGTTTACCTTTTTCTGGCATATGTATTACAGACATTGTGCTCAGCTTGCCATTTGACATCTTAATTTTGTTTCAGATTTTTGTTAACATACCAAACATACTTTGACATTATAGTTATTAGGAAGGTATTGTATATTTAAGCAATATATGATATTTCAATTTTAGGAAATTGATTTTTAAGCTTTTGTCATTAATTTCAAGCTTTAGTGAACTTGGTTAGAACATGTACAGTCCTAAACCTACATAGTTTCTTCTTTGAGGAATTTATTGAAGGTCCTTTAGCCCATTATATGATCTTTATGTAAATAACTCATGAGCATTTGAACAGAAATTTCATTCTCTATATTCATTAACATATGTTTAGTAATGCATTATTATTTAATTTATATTCATACTTGATAGATTTATGTTTTCCTGTTTGGTCAGGATCTAAAACATGGGTTAAATAAATATAAATGGGTTTTATTTAAAATATAACTACTATGTTTTTTTCCATCATTTTCTCCTTTTAAGTCTATCGACTCATGCATTTTTTTAAATAACCATTTTAGTCCACTTAATGGCTTTTGTTTTTCTTTTGTTTTAAATTCCACTTTGCTGCTTTTACATTATTTCTGCAACAACTGTTTTCCGTTTATTTGCATTTCCCTATTATTTCCCTTTGTTCAACTTGTTATTGTTAAGGTTACTGAGTCATTCTGTTTTAGGTGTTTATCTTGTAGCATATAATTAGACTTTGTCTATTTAGATAGTCTGAGAGCTTTCTCTATTTTAACCTATTTATTGTCACAAAATGTTTTTCTTTTGTCATTTTTATTACAGAGTTGGAATGCTTTTATGCTATTTCTTTTTAAATATGTTTTCTATGTTTGTTCTATTTTCTTTTTATTTTTTCCCCCCTGGACTCTGCTTTTGGTTTCCTTTGAATTATACAGTCAGATATGTGATTTTTTACAGAAGGGACTTCTGTTGACTTTCTCTTCTGCAGGGTCAGGCAGCGATTGCACTTTTATTTCTGCAGACTTTTCCCTATTTCGTGCACAATTTTGTTTGGTACCCTGATATCTTAGTGAACCCCTCTTCCGGAGTGGTTGTCATGCTGCTTTATGTTTGGTGTGACTCTTATCTCCAGGCAGCTGTGTATTGTCTTAGAGACAGATCTTACCACCCATGGAAGCTGCGTCTTCAAAGGCATCACCACCCTCTCAATTCCCTGCTCATTTGTTAAAGCGGTTAGAGCTCTGGGCCCTGCTGAGACAGCTGACCTCTGAATCCACTAATCTGGAGATCACATGGATCACAGAGATTCCACATGGAGGTTTTCCTGTTTGTCTCATCACCCACCTTACATTCCACCCACAGGCTTGAACTGAGGAGTAAAAGACAGGAGGGAAATGGTCTATTTTGTATTTTGTTGAGGTGCCAGAGACAAAAAGCAATGAAGACTTGAATCAGAGCAGTGGCTCTGATATCCTACAAAGTGGTTGCTCCATATGGTTCAACTTAATAACAGAGATGGAAAGACATGGGCAGATTTGAGAAATGCTAAAAGACAAAATAAAAAAGAAGATAAATGTAAGGAGCAAAGCAGAAGGAAAAGCCCAGGCAGATACCCCAATCCCCGTCTCCAATGACTTGGTGGGTCGTAGTGCAACCCACTGAGGTCCATATTTTTTCAGGAAGGATAGCGCACTGGGCAATGAGGGAGATAATTTTAAACAGAAGCCACTCAAATCAGTTGCATACAGATTGTGTTGGAGAATCTAGGTGATACCTAGGTGGAAATACAGATGTGAGCTGGATAAGTGAGACTGGTATTTAGGTGAAAAGTCTACAGGAGTGGAAATTGGAGATTATCAAGTGAATTGGCAGCCAGTTAAGGAAAAGAGTGTGCAGTAAAACAAAAGAAACCAATGTATAGAGGAGGTCCATGTTGGAAGGCTGGATGTAGGAGGAGAAGTACTTAACCAAGAAATCTCTGGAAGACTAGTCCCAAATTTATGAGAAAAGTCCTGAGAATGAAGTATCACCTAAATAGAAGACAGAGCCATGACAGGAAACCCTATCAATATGGATAATTATAGAAAAAAGGTGAAATATTAATAGTTATCATAGCAAACATTTATGGAGATCCTACCATGTGCCACACATTGTTCTAGGTAGTGTATTAACTCCTTTAATCTGAAAAATTACCCAATGAGGTAGACACTGTAACTACAGATGAGTAAGTGCTACAGCCAGGACTGGAACCCAGGCATTCTGATCCAGAGCCCCTGAACTACACTACCTTTCTTCTTTAAGTAAGATAAAGATAAAAATATGTCGATTGGATTTAGCAGTTAAGAGATTATTGGTATCTGCCATGAGGGCAGTTTTGCAAGGGGCTGATGGTGTTGGGACAGAGTCCATATTATAGTGGGTTGAAGAGGTAAAGAAGTGCTGAGAGTGAGTATAGATAAAATTGTTGAGAATTTTAAATGTGATTGAAACAACTGGACTATAGTAGAGTAGAAGCTGCTTTTAAAGAGTAAGTGAAACCCAAGCATGTACGTAGGTCAGTGTCAGGGCTCAAAGGAAGGATTTGGAGGTGCAGGATAAAGAGGGAGAAGCAAGAAGCTGGCCAATGCAAGGGTCAAGAATGCCAGCACAGAGGAGGCAGTGGTTTGTGTATTGTGATCTAACCTTTGTGGATTAGGTTGATGAATAAGAAGCTAGAAGTCATCCCCTCTCTCTCTTTTTTTTTTCTTTTTAATTCATTTTTATTGTTAGACTTATTGGGGTGACATCTGTTAGCAAGGATTACATAGGTTTCAGGCATACAATTCTACAGTGCATTGTCAGCTTGATGTATAATAAGTTCACCACCTAATGTGACTTCTCTTTCCATCACCTTATATTTAGCTTCCCCCCCTCCTCTCCCACCCCCTCCCCTTTCTCCCCTCCC
>PVJL010017449.1:0-18170 GCA_004026885.1 Lyroderma lyra
TCCTGTTAGTCATTCTTGAAAAACATAAAAATACAGAAAAACATATATTTTTTTGAGCTTATGGGGTAAACTCGGATGCCACAGTCAGTGAATGAAAATACTCATTTGGCTATATCTGAACATTGCAGTTAAAGGGTTAAGAAACTGGCTTTCAAACTGTGTGGGCTGCTAAATCTGAAATGTGCAGAGCTAGCCAGCAGGCTAGAAATTCCAACAGGAATTGATGCTGGAGACAAATTCGTCCCTCTTCTTAGTCTTTTCTCTTAAGGCCTGCATGAGGCCACCCATATTGCGGTAGGCAATCTGCTTTACTCAAATTCTACTGATTTAATGTTAACCTCATCTAAAAAATACCTTTACAGCAAACTCTAGAGTGGTGTTTGAGCAAACAACTGAGCACCAAAGCCTAGCCAAGCAGACGCATAAAATTAACCAGCATAAATACCCACAAGGCACTAAACATTGCTCTGGACACTGGGGCCACAGTAGTGAGAGAAACAGATGAGGTACCTGCCCCTTGGAGCTTACGTTTTTATGGACGAGTTTGAGGAGGAGGAGGTTGGGGCTCAGAGGCCAGAGAAGAGAGTCAGGGGATGGCACGAAGACATGAGGTGATGATGGGAAGACTGGAGAGGGACCAGTGTGACAGGAGTGGCAGCGGGTGATAACAGACCTGGTTTGGAGGAGGAATAAATAGTGATTAAAATCACACGAAGGACACCAACTCTTCTTCAGGAAAGAACACTCAGGTTCTGAGAGGTGATGGGACAAGTTTAAGGTCTCGTGACACGTGGTGGCATTCTTGATACAGGACATTTCTCAACAGGTTTGTACTGACATGCTGGATACCCTGAGTCACGGGTATAGGCCAAATTTTCATCACGTGACTATTTTAAGAAATGTATAACTCAGGATGCTCTATTTATGCTACAAAGGAACATATCCTATTTTGAAACATCAGACTAATGTTTGAGCTGAATGGGTGCAATGAGGGGGTAGAGAATGAAGTACCCTTAACTTGGGACAGAAGGCCCAGTCACCTAGTTATTGGGACATGTGAGAACTTTGCCTCAGACAAGCCTGGAGCAGACCCAGAACAAATCAGGTTACAAACGCACACAGCAATCGCAGTGTGCTTTCCTGATGACCCCGCACTATTCCAGGAGCGGAGGGAAAAGGAGAGTCCCAGCCGTACAAATCCCACTGTCAACAGGCCACGAGCACGTCACCTCCAGCAGGAACATCCCTGAGCATGGCAGGTGGCAGGCGAGAGGCCCCGCTGCTTCGTCCTGAGCCCGCTGTGGTTCGCACTGCTGGGAGACGCCCTCACTTAATGACAATTAGCATTTGTCCTGATTACATTTCGGAAACATTTTCTGTGGGAAAGCAGCACCAAGGCATTAAAACAATACTAGAGAGTGGACTGGACTCCTCTTACTCCAGGATGGCAGCTGGCAGATCAGAGAGACCTCGTGTCCACGGGCTGCCTGCAGCCAAACAGTGTTTGGTGGGTGCTCCTCACCCCGCTCCCAAAGCCTGGCATGGGGGTCAGACTGCTCCTGTGGCTGCTAGCTGCAGGTCTAGGCCAAGTCAGGCCCAGGGGTTGGGCTTATGTAGAAGGGAGTCCCAGCATCCCAGTCAGTTTGAGACCCGCGGGAGCTGTCCCCCTTCCTGGCCTGTCTTTTCCAGGCAATGCTGAGCAAGACCATCCTTCTTCCTCTTCGCTCTTTGCAAAGGCTCCTTTTCCCTGAGTTCACCACAGGCCCAGTCAAGCAGAGAGGCAAATGAAATCACTGACAGCGTATCATTAGGCACCAGCTGGAAGTAACAGAGAAAAGTTCCCTGACTATAGAGTAGGGTGCAGGGAGGACAAGGAAGACTTCAGAAAGTAGGTGGAAATCACATTGGGCCTAGTGAGAACTCAGCTCCACCGGATGCTTGGAATAACCATGGTGACAGTTTACGGATTGACTGCTATGTGCCCAGCTCTGTGCTGAGCAGTTTGCATGCGCACATCTCATTCTTCACGTTCCATGACAGTAAGAGCACGGCTGCTTTGTTCACTGCTGGATCCTTGACATCCAGAACAGATTCTTACTCCATAAATATTTGCCTAATACCTGAAAGGTAGGCATGATTATTTCTCTTTCCCAGTGAAGAATTTAGGTTGACAGAGATAAAGTGACCTGCCAAAGTCAAAGCGATCAGGTAGGGACTCCCACCCAGACCTTGCGGACCTGGAGCTCCCACTCTTGACCATTCTATTGCACTAGAACCATCCAGGCTTTAAAGAGGACAGTGCCCCATTTCTACAGCCTGTAGCCGGGAATGAGTGCCAGGACACGCCGTGGAAAATTAAATGGAGTAACCAAGAGCTTAGCATAATCCCTAGTCCCTTCTAGAAACCATCCCTCATCACTGCAACTTCAGGGGCGCTCCTCCCAGACCCTTTCAGTCCTAGTACACATAGTAGACACACACTTGCTACTTAATATTGTTTGAACGTGTGGTTTGTTTCTCACATGTTGTTCATTGCATTTCTTTTTGCATTTCTGAATGACTATTTAACTTTTTTCGCATGTATCTGCTTGTCCCAATTAGATTGTAAGTGAGGTCTCTGTGCTCAGAGTTATTCTCGATCTTATCCTTCCCACTGTAGCCAGGCCAGGGCGGAGTACGTGGCAGGGCTTTACTAAACCTAAGATGAGTGGAAAAGCTTGTTATAGAATGCTCACGGGCAGGGTCTCCACAGTTACCCAAGGTTTGCTCCTCCTCTTTCCACTGTTATTAATAGTTCTTTCAGTAGGTCCATTTGTACGACCTTATGCAAGATGGGGGGACAAGAAAAGGCCTGGTTCCTGCCCTCAGAGGGTATGCACATAGCAGGTGACAAAGATACGGTTATTAATAACTAGAACTCAAAATAGAAATTGTTGCATTAGAGAGTCACAGATAAAGGTTAGTACAGCATATCAGAGTGGGGAGAGATTGCTTCCAGCTGCTGAGATCAGGGAAGATGGTTTCTGGAATGCTCACTGTCTTATGCCACTCACCCTCATCAAAGAGAGATGACCTTGAAAGACTTCAAAGGATACTGCTAACTAAATAGATAACTGAGCAGTGGGAGAGCCTAGTCTTTCCTGTGGCACTTGCAGTACTTTTGCACTTACTTTAACTGCAAGGTGGAATCCTGTTTTAAAGACTTGTGTTAGAGAGAGGAGAACCGAGAGACAGCCCCCAAACTTGGGAGTCAAGTCAGATGTAATTCTAGAAAGAGAAGTTTTAGGAGAATGGTGAGAGGAGTAGCTAGGCTGCCAGGATAGAAGGTGGGGACGCACAGTGAGGAAATGGACACATTCACTCATTTATTCAGCAATTTGAGTGCCAACTACATGCCAGGCACTAAGCTAGACACTGTAGAGAAATATGCAAAAGAGAGATGTCCCTGCTCTTCGGAACTATCAGCCTATGAGACTTCTTTCAACAATATTGGGGATAGGTTGTGTGTCACTTATACCTGAATAATTAAAAAAGGAAGGAAGGAAGGGGAAAAAGACAAAGAAAGAAAAAGAAACAAAGGAGAGAAGATTGGGAGGTATTATGAGAACTAGAAGGATAGCACCACAAAGTCGTTGAGGGAAGTTTTGTTTTGTTGTTGTTTTGGTATTAAAACGAGAGAGACCAGGGTATAGTCCCAGGCTGAGGGCAGTCAGAGAGAGAGAGCTTGGAGATGCCAAGGGGAGGCAGATACTGAGAAAGCAAAATTCTAGAGAAGATAATGTGTTTAAAAAAAAAAAAAAGGTAACGTGTAGAATGTTTAAATCAGGAAGGCACTACACTAAGCACAACTTCTAAATGACCTCATTGGATCCTTACAATAACCCCATAAGGCCTATATTATTAGAGATGAGGAAACTGAGATGCAAAGTCACAGAGCAAGTAGGTGCAAACAGAGATGTGTAGCCAAATCCAACTGCCAAAGTCAGGCTCTCGAGAACGTCATTGCTTCGAAGGAATGTGGCATGGTGACATTCAACTGAGTCTAAAACTTGCTTCAGTGGGTCTGCATTGCAATGTTTCACAGTCCTGAGCCAATGTTTACCTGAACTTTCCACAGCATGGGGTTGGGGGGTCATCTCCCCCCACTTCAGGCTGCACTACCTCCATTTGCCCCATTATATTGCACTACCAATTATATTCTGGTGCAGATCTGGGTGGCTGGACCCAAGACTGGCTGCTCCTTCCTCACCTCAGGCCCCGCCGGAATCAGCCCTGAGTGGTACTGACACTTCCTTTGGCAAATCCCGAGCACCCATGTCCCAGCCCATCCTTCTAGGTTTACATAGTCACCTAAAACAGTGCTTAGTGCAGAGTGAGTGCTACAGCCGTGATTGGTGCATCCCTAAAGCAACCAACCCCTGTGGAATATAAGAAAAGCACAGGATTGGCCAGACAAACCTGGGTTTGAACTTCCCTTCCGGCACCTAGAAGCAGTGTGACTCAGAATAAGTTACTCATTCTCTTTGA
Organism: Lyroderma lyra; assembly: GCA_004026885.1. NCBI lineage: Eukaryota > Metazoa > Chordata > Mammalia > Chiroptera > Megadermatidae > Lyroderma > Lyroderma lyra. Next base: position 4,528 of record PVJL010017449.1, read on the forward strand.
ACTTGTTTCCTCATCTAAAAAATGGTGTAACAAACCCTTCATACACTGCAGTGAGGATTAAATGAGATAATTCATATCATGTGTTAAATGTTTCCTTCAGAGTGTGTTTCCAATATATGTTGGGTTTTTTTCCCCACCTCAAATACATTTTAATAAAGCCCTTCCCCCTTGCACAAGGCTGTAGGATTGGTTTCTTAATCGTATTCAACACTGTGGGAAAGTCTCAAAGAAGGAAACAGGATCTAAAGCATCTTCCAGGGTTGTCAGAAATCTCACTGGGTTTGCTTCTCAAAGTAGAACAATCTCTCCCTTTCATGTACTGTCACAAAAGGCATTTGCACCCCAGAAGTGTGACTTTAAAGTAAGCAAAAGAACTGCCTTTTGCAAGCACCAGGCATGGTACTGATGACATTTTTTAAGAAACCAGTGCAGTATCCCCTAATAGAGTTCATTTGTTGGTGGCGTCATGAGAGGCCTGGCCGATCTTGCGGTAGGGCTCATTCATCAGACAAGGAGAAAGCCAGCACCTCGTGGGGGAGTCCTCCTTCCACAGCAACAACGGATGAAACCACGATGATGCTCTCACCCACACCCACCTGCTCCCACTATGCAGATGGCGTGGGGGCAAGAGGAGGGAATGTTCTGGGGTGCAGCAACCCCTGTCTTCCCAACCCACTGAACAAACCAGCCTCCAGGGAAGTCTGCATGACTCTTCAGAACCATCATTCAGACAACACCCCCCCACAACCCCATCCCATTCCATCTCTTAGCCCTTGAAAGATTAAAAAGATGTGGGTTTTAAATATAAATTTCAAAGCCACATACAGAGTATTTAGTTATTAATAGTAATGAAGAAAAATGATTTTATTTAACAACATCTACAGCACCGTCAATGGGACTTGACAGTGTGTGATGTGATGCCACAAACAAGGAATCATCATCTCTTTCTCGGATGACTTAAAAAAAAAGTCTTGCATAGGGTCCAAATGTAGTGTCTTTCCTCTTCAAAATGAATATATCTTGTATGTTCTGCTGGAGCTGGTGCCAGAGAAGAAAAGTTTTGACAACCTAACATTCAAAAGGTCAAAATCAGCCCACAGGATAATTTGATTTAGCCCATAAATTTTCTAGCCTGCCCACCAAATGCTTAGTGCTTACATGTGTAGAGCAGATAGGGCGAGCTGGAAGCAAAGATCAAACAATACGTTTGTATCTTCTACTTCCTCAATCTTAAATTTATTTACTTCTTAAGGGGAAAAAAGCAGGATAATCTGAACATTAACTATTTCTGAACAGTAATCTCCCATTCTCTCTTTTTCTCCCCACCCCTTCCCTTCTGTCTCCTTCTTTCCTCTTTTGCTTCTTTAACTCTTGATAAAAGTTAAAGAGGGGAAGAGAATTAGGGCATTTTCATCTCAAATTCACTTTATATTTCCAGGACTGGCCTTGAGTACCATTAGGAATTTGGCCCTATTGGCCCTCAGTCCTTTTTTTTTTTTCTGTTCTGCTCACAGAAACCCAAGAAGACCAGGAAACCACATTTTCTGGGCCTCTTCAGCCTAGCTGCTGCCAGAGACCTGAGGCTGCAGAATTGTATCCATGCTCTCCTGCGTGGCAATTAAGCAATTGCCAGGGTAAGTGGCCATTTATGCCATCTGAATAGCAAGCATGTGAAGGGCTGGTTGTGGGTGCAGTTCAACAGCACACGCGCCTTGGTATCTGGAGTTTTGCTTTTGAGCAAAGGGCAAGACCGCAGTGGGCAAGTTGCTCTCTCCTCCTCCCCCGTGTCATCTATTCCTCCGGCTGGTGCAGGAACGAGCACATCCAGACTGCAACCTCCATTGTGTGGTGCTGAGAGAGAGAATGGGGGGCCGGGCTGAGGGCTGTTGCCCACTGGCCACCAAGCCCTGAGGGGAGGGGTCACACAGAGTATGTGGACATCTGATGGACCTGCTTCAGCACTGGCTACGAACTAGTGCCCAGTCTTGTCTAGGCCAGATTTCTCTCTTTCCCCTTTCCTAAATACTGAGGACTGTCCTAAGGAAGACGGTTTTGATAGGCTGGGAAAAGCAAAGCAGTGGAAAGTCCATGGAAACATTGACACCATGATTTTAAAAGTCAGTTTAGAGGCAGCTGCTAAGCAGGAGAGTTCTCAGGACCTTTTTCAAAGCTGAGGGCAGACTGACAACCTGTCAGTCCTCATCATGGCTGGAAACATGAATTAGTGGTGCCACCTCCTGGCAGAGAAGACCGCCCGGCGAAGGAAAACGTGGCACCCATTTGTCTTGGGCTGAACCAGGAGGAAATCACCGGGCTTGTTCTAGTCCAACCCCTACTCACCTTACAGGAGAGGAAATTGAGGTCTAGAAAAGTGACATAACGAAGTGAGACTTAGGAAGTGAATGCACCACATCTGCTGAATCCTCACTAAGGGATGAGCACTGTACAGAGCACGTTACGTCCTCACAACGGCTCTACTGAGACAGACACTATTCTCTCCCATTTCCCAGGTGAGAGAAGTGAGGGCCAGAGAGGCTCCAGGGACAGTTAGTGACTGAGCCCCCCACTACCTTTCTGGTACAGTACTTCCCAGACACATGGGCATCACGTGGGCAGATAATAAGCCCAAGTTCCCACTAAATTACCCATATTGCCCTGTTCACTGGTCCTAAGAGCTTGAAGGGAAATGGCCCATTCTATGGAGTGGGGTGGGGGTGGGAGGGCCCCTTGGGAGGAGAGGAATGGAATTTCTAGAAGGCAAGTGGTTTCTGAGAAGTTCAGTAATAACACTCAACAGTATCAGTTATACTGTTCTCTCCATTAGCTTTCTCACAAATGTCAGACCAGCATCTTACTTGGAAAATATGGTTCCTATGTGGATGCAGTAGACACACAACAGTACTAGTTAAACAGGTTGACCAGATGAACCTTTCTAAATGGGACAGAAAACAGCGGTGCTGTCCCATGTCAAACGGTGCGTCTGGTCAGCCTATAAATGTTAAATAAATTGTTCCGAAAGAGAATCTGGAGAGCATCTGCCCTTGGAGAGCTGTAATCCTCCTTTTCTGTCTCTTACTCTCTTTTTCCCTTCCACCCGCTTTACACACAAACATACAAATTCCTTTCCGATTCCTTATTCAGCTTGAATATCTCCAGGAAACCGTTTTCAGGGCTGGCCAATTTCCAGTGATTGCTTATCATCACACTTCTTCCTATTGCACGCCCCGGTCTTACTTCTGACATTTGGGCTACACAGGGTCTCTGTCCTTTGTCTTCTATATCACAGAGGCCAAGTTCCCACCAGGCTCTTCCCCTTACTTTAAACCCTTGGTTTCTTTCACAGTTTCTTAACCAGGCCTCCCTTTTTTGGTCACATTGTGTCCAGAGAACTCCACTCAGCCTCTGGGAAGACTGGCGACTGAAGAACAGGATTTATTTCTCTTGTTTAGGCCCAGGACTTGATATGTTGAGGAAAACAAACCTGTAAAGCCAGCTCTCTGCTGCTTGCAGCTGAACGCTTTCCTAACTGATGTAAGTACCTGCTTTGTGCCTGGCTCTGTCCTGGCTACTGTACTACTGTCATCTCCACTCATCAGGAATATTCAATAACTGTCTCCACCTTAGTGCTCTCCTCTGTGCAGAGAGGGATCTGGACCCAATTATCGCTGTGGTTCTTTTGGAATCTGATGTCAGCTCTCCTGGCACCACCACTGATAGTCTAATGCCTACACACTGGACTCCAAAAGCGGTGCTGGTGTTTTTCTTCAATGATTTACAATCACAACTGTATTTAATTTGCATTTTGATATTTCCCTTCCTGGAAATATTTCTCATAATTGCAGAATCTATCTTTTCCTGCTGAGTTGAGGAACCCTGAATATTTCAGATCATTTCTCCCCCTCTCCCCTTTGTCATCTATTCCTCTGGCTGGTGCAGAAACAAGCACATCCAGACTCCAGCCTCCCTCCATCACTTGGTGTGAGAGAGGGAATGGGGAGCTGGGCTGAGGGCTGTGGTGAGGGCTGTTGCCCACTGGCCACCAACTGATGGTCCTGATCAGTGCTGGCTACTAACTAGTGCCCAGGCTTCTCTAGGCCTCTGTGTCCATCTGTATATTGTGGGGTAGGGAGTAATACCTGCCTAGCCTGCCTTGTGAGGCTGTTCTGAGGGGTTGAAGATTTTCAAACACTGTGAAGAGGCTGTGCATGTCAGGATCAACTTGAAGATTCTGACGGCTACTCTTTCCAATGATAACTTTTATGACCAGGATTATTATCATTATTTGTTACAATTCAGAGCTAGTAGATATGGGATGCTGTCATTACCCAGAGATCTCCATGTGGTTGTTAGAACATACATTTATTTGCACAATCACTATGTTTATCAGACTGAAGAATACACAGAGTTTAGAGCATCTGATTACTCTGGCACAAGAAGCATTTACTCTGTTCCTAAAGGAGCAAAGTACCCCATTAAAGTAAGTGACAGTTGACTGGCTATGGCTATTAAAGGCATCGCTATCTGACTTTTACCCTAATTCTAATCCAGCTTTGAGGCTGTGGCTGCCACTGTGTTCTCGAGTTCCCTTGTAGATAATGGAGGCAGGACTCACTCCAGGGGCTGTCACGGCATGGGGGTAATCGTCAAAAGAAAGAAGCGACAAAAATATTTTAGTGCCTTGTAACTTGTCCTTAGTTGTGAAACAAGGTGGCTTTTATAGCTGCCCCCCAGAGAGACTAAACACTAAGCCAGGACTGTTGAATGGAAAGCTATAAAGTCCAAGCATTTAAAAGGAGTGTTACTCTGTAATCACTGCTGCTACTTATGGAGCTTGCCCGGCTCCACAGGCTTATGGCTGCACAGAGAACACCTCTAGGCAACTGCCTTTACCAGCTGACCTTGGTGAGACTGGGGGTGAGGTTCTAGTAGGACCCGCAGTTGGGGGAAGTCTGGATCCTCTGATGCTGTAATCATTCATACAGGATCTCCCAGAAAGGAAACCAGGGCTTGAACGCAGGTCGGAGACTTGGGCTGAGCCACACCAAGCAGGGAGGAAGGTGAGTAGACCAGGTGATGCCATATTTCTCCTCTCTCATACACAAAACTCTTGGGAGCTGGGATATATTCCCTTGGAAAAAATATAAGAAAAGGCTTTTAAAAATTTAAATTAAAAGTTCTCTCCTAACAAAACTGAGCAGCTCTAGAGTTGTCTGGATTCTAGTACTTAGGGACAGCCTGGGGGACAGCAGGCCCTTCCTGCTCAGTCACCTGCTGGCTGACAGGCCTCTCTCACTCACACAATTTCTGAATCCCTCATTCTTAAACACAAACTGAAATCCAAGGATCACTAGTCAGTCGGCTCAAATTGCAACACGAATGAAAGAGCCAAACAAATAGAAAAATTGACTCTGGAGGAAGCAAAGGTAATTCATTGAACAGACTAGAACTTAAAAAAATAAAATCTGTAAATATTACCCTCAGGAAAATGTAAGACAGTACCATGTCCTTAAAACAATGACAGAATGCTATTTTTTTTTTCAGAATGCTACTTAAAAAAGAAAAAAGTGAGAAAATCAAATGTTAATATCTAATATCACTGCAGTATTCAACAGAGATTTTAGAAATAAAGAAAATCCACCAGAGGGTAAAATAAAGAGACAAAGACACTAAAAATAAGAGAAAAAGAAGTGACATAGAAAGGCAGTCAAGGAGGTCCGAACTCTGTCTTCTGTGTTCCTGAAAGAAAGAACCAAGAACATGGATAGGAGGAAATTATAAAAGGAAGAATCTTAAAATGCCTACAGCTGAATGACGATGTCAATGAGTGACATTGTAATTAAAATAGTCCACTGAGTGCTTAATATAATCAATTTTAAAAATAGATTCATACTTAATATAGCATGGAATTTGACAATACTGAGACTGAAGAAGATTCTCATTACTTCAAGGTGGAATAAAACAGAATATCTACAAAAGAACCAGAATGACAATAGCCACAGTAAATACTAGAAGACAGTGGGACAAAGACCTTAAAATTCTGAGGGAAAAAGATTACCTTGCATACCCAACAAAACTATAATTTGAGCACAAGGGTAAAGCCACGTCAGGACTCAATTTATTCATGCAGCTCCCTTACGAGGAATTCGCCTTATGACATATTCTTGAAGATGGAGCAAGCAAATTGAAGAAAAAGTAAAATCTAGGGAACACCGGAGCCAGTATAGAAAAGTAGTCAAGAAATCTCAGAGATTCCTTGAGCATGTAGTCCTAACCTAAGCAGGAAGCCAGGAATTCCCCTCAAAAAGAGATCTGTGGGGAAAATAGGGACGTAGAATACTTAAGTTATTAAGAGTTTGGAAATAATTGGGACTAGAATAAAGATAGTTGGTGGGAGAAACAAAAAAGAAAGCTAATGAGAAATTCTAGGAAAAATAGAAAGCTGCACGAGAAGGCGAACTTTAACAACAGGGCATGCTATTTGAAACAGGGGTGCATGCTATTTACCTGGTCATAATCATGATTGTTGATTAGTGATTTTCAACTATAAGATTTAACCTACAGGCAATTACATGTATTGGGGGTTTATGATAATAGGGGTAGATTAAATGAGCTACATAATCTCTTGCAGTAGTAAATAGATAAAATGTGAAGTAGATAAATCAAGAAATAAATGCAGAAACATTTTTCATTGATATGGAGATGAGAAATAACTAAAACTTTGGGGTTAGGACTGAGAATGCATTAGCTGCATTGATAAAAATGTCAAACAACTTTTAAAAATTTTTTTGAAATAATTTTAAAGTTGCAAAAACACAGTATGAAGATCTCCTATATACCGTCCATCCAGTTTCCCTTAATATTACCATTTTACATAACTATATAGCACAATGATTAAAGCCAGGAAATTAAGGCTGATATAATACTATGTACACCCAGTCTGATTCTCACCAGTTTTTCCACTATTGTCCTTTTTCTGTCCTAGGTTCTAAGCCAATCCTAGCACCCATTAATTCATTTAGTAGTCATGCATCCTTAGTCTCCTCCAAGCTCTGTCTTTTCTGGTCTTTCATGACTCTGATAATTTTGAAGAGCACTGGTCAGTTATCTCACAGACTGCATCTCAGTTTGGGTTTGTCTAATGTTTTCTTGTTATTAGATTGAAGTTATGCATTTTTGACAAGTTGGACAAAAGTGGTACTGTGCTCTTATCACTGCCTCATACGGCATACATGCTATCAAGATGACTTATCACTGGCGGTTTAACCTTGATCATTTCATTAAGGTGGTGTCCGCAGAATTTCTTCACTGTAAAGTTACTATTTTTCCCTTGGCAATTAATCTTTCAGGGTAGATACTTTAAGAATATGCAATGTACAATTTCTCTTCAAACTTCTGTCTACTTTAGCATCCATCAGTAAATTGTGCCTGCAACAATTATTGCTGCGGTGTTTGCCTAATCATGATTTTCAATTTCTATCATTCCTCTAACATTTTGAAATCAGAAATCTCCCATAAGGAAGAAGTGTCCTTTCCCCCATGTAGTTATGTGATTATTTGTATCAGTATAGACTCGTGGGAATTTATTTTATACTACGGGCTCTAATTCAATACTATGATTATTTATTTTCTTGCCTAATTTGTTCCAGCTTTTACTACTGGCTCCTTCGTGTTGGTTCCTGTGTCCTTTTGATGTTCTTTTATCAGTCTTTGAGCCCTTCTTCATTTCTGTAACTATAAGATGTTCCAGGTTCATCTTTTTCTTTCTCTGCCCAGTCCTGGATTAAACTATGAGTGGTGGTCAAGAAATTCCCAGAACAGGGTGTTATTGAAGGTGGGGGTACTAATGAACACAGTTTGATTGTGTGACTTATTATTAGTATAATAATCAAATTAGTGCCAAATTTCAGCCTACCTGCATCTGTATTCTTTCAGATATTACTGAAGAAGTCAGTCAAATACAAAGAAAAAACCAACTATGGATAAAATTGAGTTTTGCACTGCTATCAAGTTTCTCACAAAAGAAGGGAAGACACTTCGAACCATTTTGGAAGACACGTTAGCGGTTTACCTGACTGCTGCCCAGGGAAATCCATGGTTTACAAGTGGCACTGCCTTTCCAAGCAAGGCAGAGAGTCGACTGAGGATGATCTCCATCCGGGATGCCCCATTGAGGCCACTTCCTCAGACATTGGCAAAAAAGTTGAAAACTTGTAGTGGAAGATGCCAGATTGAATAAAAAGCAGCCCGCAGAAACGTTTGGAGTATCACCTACAACCACCTTGAATATTCTCCATCAGCATCTAAGGATGTCAAAAGTCAGTGCAAGATGGGTACTGAGAATGGTCACGCTGCTTCGAAAACAGCAGCACACTGAGTGCTCATGACGGTTTTGGGGCCTCTGCAGAGATCACAAAGGTGAAGTTTTAAACCGGATTGTCACTGGAGATGAAACCTGGGTTCATCATGATGAGCCTGTGTCAAAGCAGGAGTCCATGCAGTGGCATGAAAAGGACCTGTAAGGCTGTGTGAAAATTGGTGGAGAAATCAGCTGGAAAAATCATGGCTACTGTTTTTTGGGATATGGAAGGTATTTTGCTGAGAGATTACAAGGATAACAGTGTCACAGTAACTGTAGAGTACTACTCCAGTCTGCTGAAACAGTTAAAAGAATCTGTGAAGGAAGAAAGAAGAGGAAAATGGACCAAAGGGGTGCTGCGTTTGCACGACAACACATCTGTGCACAAGAACAATGTTGCGTTGGGTGCTCTTCACAACTGTGGCTTCCAAATGTTAAACCACCCTCCCTACAGTTCAAACCTGACTCTGATTTTTTTTTTTTTTTTTTTTTGCTTTTTGGTATGTGGGTAGCTCCCTGACTGGGAATCGAACCCAGGCCGCAGCACTGACAGCGCCAGCACCGAAGCCTTAAGCCACTACACTATCAGGGAACTCCTGATTATTATTTGTTCCCAAATATGAAAAAAATAGCTTCAAGGGAAGAGGTTAAGCTGCAATTTGAGGGCAAAAACAAAAATTTTTTTTGAGGGTATACATAAACTTATTGAAAGATCTGAAGAGGGTATTAGGGTTATAAGTGAATATATTGAAAAGGGAAAATAATCGTTTTTTTTTTTTTAATCCTTATTCCTTTTCATTCCGAGAATTTCTTGACCACTTTTTAGTATTTCTCCAAGAATCCCTGGCTCTTTTCATTGGAGAATGATGGATCTATCTAATATTTGCTTTATATACGCAAATATTACAAACCATAGTTCATCAAGATTCCTCCAAATTTAATCCAGCGCTGTAGAGTTCCTCTTAGCCTTCTCCCTTTTCTTTTTGGCAATTTCCTTCTCAGCCCTTGAGAAATGTGGCCTTCAATATGTACAATATATTTACGTATTTGTTTAATCCTAGTAATACCTACAGTAGTGTAAGAATTGCTAACCCATATACCACTATAAGAAACAAGTTTAGGAAGTATGGTATTTACACACAGTTTAACTTTATGGTATCCAATCAAAATATTGTTCTGCAAAGTTGTTTAGGTGACTTCTTTTCTTCCTCACCCCCTTCAGTGTAATTGTTATTTTCAATTTGGTTAGGTTCATTTTGGTTTTTTTTTAATTTGTATGCCACATTGGGTTCTCCCACATCCTGGTTGATTTTAAATGTTTATTTTTGGGCGGTATGTGAAACACTGCTATGTTTCTGAGTCAGAGGGTCACAAAAACTTTTATTCAGAGAGTTGTTGTCCCCTCCTCATCCCTCCCACCCCATTCTAACTCCTCCCTTCTTTCAACCCCTGTCCCGCCCAGCCCTGGTCGGGAACTGTATTTCCTAAGGCTGCCATACAAAGTGCAACCAACTGAGTGGTTTCACATGACGGAAAGCTATTGTGTCACAGTTCTGGAGGCTGAAGTCCAAAATCCAGGCTTTGGGAGGGCGGTGCCCCCTCTGAATCCTTTTCTGTTACTTCAAGCTTCTGGTGGTTTGTCAGTGCCTTGGTTTGTTGATGCATCGCCCTTATCACTGCCTTCATCTTCACATGGTGCTTTCCCTGTGCCTCTCTTCACAAGGCCATCTTCTCACAGGACACCAGCCAGGTTGGGGACCCACCCTACTCCAGCATGACCTCACCTTAATTACATCTGCAATGACTGTTTCCAAATAAGGTCACATTGTGTGGTACTGGCGGTTAGTTAGGACTTCTTTTTTTCATGTGGGTAGTTCCCTGGCTGGGAATTGAACCCAGGCCGCAGCGCTGACAGCACCGAAGCCTTAGCCACTGCACCATCAGGGAACTCCCTAGGACTTCAACTTATCTTTTTTAAGGGGAGAGTGGGGAGGACCACAATTCAACCCATACCATAAGCTATCTCTTTAGTTTCTGATTTATTCTTCCTGTATTTCTTATGTACAAAAGAACAAATCGGTACATACGTCTTATATCCCTTCTTTCTTACAGTTAGGGTAGCATACTATAGATGCTTTTTTACATGTTAGTTTTTTGCTTAACAGTATATCTGGAAAATCATATCTATTTTGTAGAGATCCTCCTCATTCTTTTACAGAGCTGCTTGTATTCCATTTTAGATGTGGTCCATAGTTTATTCAATCACTCTCATATGAATAAGCATGTAGATTTGTAATGACCAGCAATGATGAAAAACGTCATGCATGAATATTTTCACATTGGTGGAATTGCACCTGCAGGACAGATTCCTTAGAAGCGGTGTTGCTGGGTCAAATCGTAGAGGTAGTTCTGTTAGGTACTGCCTTTCTCTTTGCAGTTGGCATTCCCACCAGCCACGTATGAGAATGCCTCTTTCCCCACAGCCCGAGGTACTGTCGTGCTTCCTAATTTTTGCCAATATCATAGGTGATAAATGGTATTTCAGTGTTGTTGAATTTGCACTTTGCTAATAACGAGTGAATTTGAACTTTTTTTTTTTCCATCTATTTGAACCATATTGTCCCCTTTTTTTCAATTGGATTTTTGGTCATTTGTCTCTTTTCAAAACATTTTTATTAAGATATAATTCATACACCATGAAATTCACCCCTTTCAAGTATAGAACTCAATGGTATAGCCACAGAATTCTGCAACCATCAAGAAAATCTAAGTTTAGAACATTTTCATCTCTCCAATAAGAAACCTTCTATCCACTCCACAGCTCTAGCCATCCGCTAACCAAATTTCTATCCCTGTAGATTTGCCTGCTATAGACATTTAATATAGAATCATACAATAGTGGTCTTTTGTGACTGGCTTCTTAGGATGTTTTCAAGGTTCATTCATGTTGTAGAATGCATCAACATTTCATTCTTCTTGTTGAATAGTGTTCAATTGTATGCATATACCACATTTTATTTATCTAGTCATTAGATGATGGATAGTTGGGTTGTTTTCAATTTTTGGCTTCTGTGAATAGCACATTAAAATGCCCATCTTTGCCTTATGATGTGAGATGCCCCCTTTAATGTCTACTAAATTTCCATATGTACTTGGGTCTATTTCTGGGTTTTCTATTCTATTTTACTGGTCAATTTGTTAATTCAATGGCACTACCACACTGTTAATTACAGAGGATTTAAAGTATATTTCAATGTCTGGTAGGACTAGTCATCTTTTGTAGTTGTTCTTTCTCAAGTGTTTTCCTTACTATTTTTGCATTTCTGTTTTTCCACATGAACACTGCTTAATGTTATCTTGTCTAAAAAATGAGCTTGCTGATATTGCATTAGGTTTTTAAATGAACTTTGGGGAAACATCTTTATAATGTTCAATCATACTATGCAAAAAGGGGAAGTAGCTTTCCATTTATTTAAAATGCTTTTCTGTCAGGGATGTCAGACTATATTTTACAATTGCTTTTCAGTTACTTTAGGGGTTGTATTGAGTTTTTAGGAATGTGATAATGTGCAAAATGGAGACATTCTATGTAGAAAAGAGACTAATTTCTTCAATGCTAATATGACTCACAAGGAAAATGACCTTTTAAAAACCTATAGCCTGATTGACCAATACCTTTGACGAAATTTTATCAACATCAGCTGTAGAGGGATGCTTTGGGCAGCCAGGAAATGCCAGAATTAGAGGATTATTTTCTTTCTTGGATCTTTCTCTCAGGGCCCTGCAGGGAGCCAGATCTTTCCCACCTAAACCATAAAATTTCTTGAGAAAGATAAACAACTTCTCCTTTCTTGAACAGAGGGAAAGGTAGGATGACATAACCAATGGAGTCAATGATATGAGAAAACCTTTCAGAATAGGGTGGAGGAAAAAAAGAAGTGTAAAAGTTTGTAGCCAGGACAGCAAGACCTTGTATAATAATAGAATACCCAGGCATTGGTATGTTGCAGAGAATTTACACATATACACCCACCCTTTCTACCCTCATATCCACCTACAGAGGACAGAGAACGACAACATAATTGATCAAGACACTGAGGTGAGAACAGAGACCCCCCAACTCAGCCACTCACTCCAGCTAGAGAATTTGCAAGCCCCCTCTGTAAGTGAAATGTGGTGTTCTAAGCCAAAAGCACTTTGATATATCAGATTTCTAATTAGTTGCAATGTTTAACTATTTAGAAAAATTTACCCATTGCTGATGATTAAGTTATTTTGAGAACATATTTACTACAAGTCCCAGTTAAAGAACCTAATAAGGTTATGAGGGCTGTCTGGAAAGTATTCAGACATGTAATATAAAAAATAGAGGCATTTATGGTGCATTTTCCCCAGATAGCCCTCATACATGAAAAATGTAAATCTCACTAGCTCCTACTGCCGTTCAAGGACAGACACCTGCATTTAGCTAGTCCACACTCATTCTATCTGGAGAGAGAAAGGGTACTGGCTTTATGATGGACACTCCCAGTGGAGGGGTTGTGTCCAAGCCCAACCTGCAGGTCAGGCATAGTGAGATTCAGGTGAGTTCATTAGGCCTGATGCACAGGTCTCAAGTTATACAATGCCTGGGCCAGGAGACCACCCATGCAGGCTGACCTGCCTTCTAGATCCACGTCTGGTCCTAATTTACTCTGTGACCAAAGCAGTGTCTTGCTGTCTTATCGCTCTGATCTGTCAAATGAGAATGATGACATGTGCCCTTCCTACTTTACTGGCATTGAATAAAATGTGCAGACACATTAAAGAGACTTGAAAGTGCTACCCAAGGGACATTCCAGAGTGGTTCAGTGAACTCTGTGTTCCAGTAGTTTTTAGTATCCTAATCAGGAAGAGAGAGAACAATCAGGTAGCTTTCGAACATATTTGTCATGGGTTAAAAAAATACCCACTCACTTAAGTGGCTGAGTCACCAGTCTAACCACAGTTTCATGTGTATTAGATCATTTAAAAGGGCTGAGAAATCTGTGTTCTATCAGCTGCAAAGACTTCCAAATCCCCATCACCTGGCAGACAGACTTCAGGACAAGGCCATCTCCACACTGCTGGTGGGGGAGGCCGAGGACAGGGGGAAAGAGGTTGAGTCAAAGGGAAAAAGTTACTCCGGAAAAGATTCTGTAGATTCAGAGAAAGAGCGTCTGTTATATTCATCTAGAGAACCAACGTAATGAAAGCAAGCCTCACACCTACATCGGTCCCTCTCGGTATAAGCTATCTGTTCTCCAAG
>PVJL010017450.1:0-18168 GCA_004026885.1 Lyroderma lyra
AATATTTCCACCAGGGCCAATTTTAGGAAAGCAGTATGTCATCATTAAGCACAGAGTGGAAAACACTGGTACAATCCACATTAATTAGCCAGTGAAAACCATTTCCATCAAATGTTTGGGAGTTAGAGACAGAGGTCACCAGATGTCCTTGTGATTCCCCACGTTCAGTAGCTTTCCTTGAAATTGGAATGAATTCATGAGATAGCTTCTGGCTTAAAAGGTAAGAGGAACCGGTGTGCATCATCTTCAATTAAGGTACTACAGCTGAGAGCAGGTATGCATCATCTAACTGTTTCCCTTCTGTGATTCCCAAGGAGAACGTGTGTTGTATAAGGCACAGCCACAAGACGAGGGTGTGCTGCCTCACCCACACTGACCTTGTGAGAGTGTAAAATATACATTACTGTATAATGCAAAGAGTTCGAGGTGTATCTCTAGCGTTGTGGCCCTGGGTATCATGTAGGAGAATTAAAGGGTGGTGTGTATGATGGAATTGGCATTTGGAAAACTTCAGAAACCTAAAAGGTAAGATACTAAAACAAGGTGTGTTTGAAGCATGTCAATCCTTTGGCATTCACAGGCAGAGAGGAGAATGAGACAAGGCCATAGCCCAGTAGTTATGCTAGGATTGAGGTCTGCAGGTTGGTATTCAGATTATCCCAGGTGGGAGTCTCTAGAAGTGGGCCATAAGAGAGCATTTTGCATGCAGGATATTAATTAAGGATCAACAGTTTTAGAAGGGAGCAGGAGGCAGGAATTGTGCAATCTCAGTGCAATAAAAACTCATAAAACCCTCCAGGCAGCTCTGAAGCATGTATGGCCCCCATGGTCCCATGTTGGACCACAATGGCTGGGCCTTTGCATCCCCAGCATGATCAGTCATTGGTTGTGGGCAGCACTGGGCGCTCATGCATGAGGATGAGGCATCTCTGCAGCTGAGGAAACTGGGAAGGAGCTGAGGGATGGCTGGGGACTGTGACTGGCAGCTGCGGCAAGACAGCCGTCCCTGATGTCATGGCTCTCCACAGCCACCACACAGGTTTAATCCAAGTTTGGGAAGCCTCAATTTTAATTTTTTTGTAGTTATTGTTTTCACATTTACTACTGTGAAATAATGGTAAGAGTAACCCAAAGTAGCTCATTGTCCCCAGTCCCCATGAGAGCTTTAAAGAGGATGCTTCTTAGGGTCTAGCATGATGGAACTGCCCATCAGAGTGACATCTGCAGGTTTACAGAGTCTAAACTGCAGAATCAGCCATGTTTCCACTGACGGATTCTTGCCCCGGTTAAGCTTTAAAATATCTAACTGTTGTACTTGCTCTTAATTCTCTATTAATAGAGAATAAAAGGAGTGTCCTTTGACATAGCAATCCCACTCCTAAGACTATATCCTAAAGTTTTAAATAAAACCCATGTTATATATACACACACACTCACAGACACACACTCACACACATATTACATGTATATACACATATTGCATACATGCACACATGCCTGTACGAGGATTGTTCAAGCATAACTGCCTCTGTTTCTTATATTACATGGCTGGATACTTTCTGGACATATTCCATAATCTAGTTATCCAAAAATGAGATTCACTAATTTACAGTATGTGTATGAAACAAAACCACTCAACTGTTAAATATCATAGTAGATTTTTTACATTAAAAATTGTTCATAAATGTTATTGCCAAAGGAGAAGCAAAAGATAGGTATAATATTTGTTTCTTATCATTATAAAAAATACTTAATATATAGCAAGTGAGTATGTATGCACTACAAAGACTAGACAGCCACATAGCAAAATAATTAGATTACTTAAAACATAGATTTGTTAGTCATATACATGATGTTTCAATATTTTATTTCTATAAAGAAGTAGAAAATTAAATGTGAAATCCTCAGATAAGACATGAATCATCTTGTTTCCACTATGACTCAGTCTTTTGCAACTTTGATCTAAAATTGTCAAGTGTCAGGAAATTTGTTATATGGAAGTAAAAGCAAAGGTATTGTCAATAACTGAAGTAAAGTTCTAGAATTGTAAAATGATTGAGCTAGAAATTAAACATCAATTAATCTCAATATTGTTAAATTAGTAAACTATATTATATTCCATAAAAGGAGTTAGAAATGCTAAGGTAGAGGCTCTAGAATAAAATAATTTATTTGTATACCTTTATTACCCCATCACAGTGTTTTTATACTATGCTAAATACTTTGTCCTTCCTTTATAATGGTGGTTTTGAAACATTTGTTGGATTAAGACTGAAAATAATTGAAACACAATAGAGGCTAGCATGTGTTTCTTCTACATTTTTTAAAATAAGTAATTTTATTTTTTCTTGATCCTCTAGCTCTGACATTTTATCACATTTTAGTCCTTGAACAATTGTCCTTAAAGAATAAGGAGAACCAGTCATGGGTCACAGAATTCATCCTGATCAGACTCCAACTCAGTGCAGAGATGGAAGTGTTCCTCTTCTAAATTTCTTCCTGTTCTGTATCTTCAGTCTGATGGCAATGGCACAATCTTGGGACTCATCTGTCTGGATCCAGATGGCACACCCCCATATACTTATTCCTCTCACACCTGGTCATCAATGATGTGTGCTATGCTTCCAGCAATGTCCCCAAGATGCTGACAAACTTAGTGAACCAGAAGAAAACCATCTCCTTTATCCCCTATACAATGCAGACAGTTTTGTATTTGCCTTTTGTTCACATGGAGTGCCTCATTTTGGTGGCAATGTCCTATGATAGGTTTGTGGTGATCTGCCACCCCTTACATTATGCTGACGTAAGCTGGAGCATGTGCACAGTCCTGGCTGTCATTTCCTGGGTGTGTGGATTTCTCCTGGCTCTGGTACATTGGAGTCTCCCTCTAAGATGGCCCTTCTGTGGGC
This sequence comes from Lyroderma lyra, assembly GCA_004026885.1. Taxonomy (NCBI): domain Eukaryota; kingdom Metazoa; phylum Chordata; class Mammalia; order Chiroptera; family Megadermatidae; genus Lyroderma; species Lyroderma lyra. The sequence goes on from PVJL010017450.1 coordinate 2,910, forward strand.
CTCAGGAAGTAGACCACCTCTTCTGTACATTCATATCTGTCCTCAAGAGGCCTATGTGGACACCTGGATCAATGAAGCTGTCGTCTTGCTTCCTGTGTTTTTGTCTTAGTCGGGCCCCTTTACTAAGTGCTGGTCTTCTATACTAGCATCCCGTGGACCATACTGAAGATCCAGTCAGTGGAGGGGCAAAGAAAAGCCTTTCCCACCGGCTCCTTCTACCTCTGTGTGGTTGGCCTTTTCTTGGTACAGCCATGGTGCTTCATACGGTCCCAAACTCTGGCCAAGGAAAGGAACAAGAGAAAATTGTGTCTATTTCACAGTCCCTTTAACCCAATGCTGAAGCCCCTCATCTACAGCCTGAGAAATGTTCAGGTGAAAGACACCATGTGCACAGCCCTGCGGAAGAAGAGGTCCACATGAGTGACGGGTAGAATTTCGGGTTAAGTAAAGTCTTTTCTCATTAAGATGTGGTTTGAGGATGACTTAGAAGTTAAAAAAATGACCTAGCAGTAAAGATTGATAAGAGACTGTGAATTGTCCAAGACTCCCCCAAAGTAAACAAAATTTTGCTGTCAAGATTAATCTCTGGTGCTGGGAATCTTTGTTCAGAGATGAGATATATAGATGATGGATTATATACTTAATGCCATAAAAGATTATTATAGAGCCAATTTCTTCAAAAGTTAGATCAGTATCTTAAGAAAATACCTCTTTTTGTTGTTTAATTGTAGAAACAAAATGTTAACACACTACCCTAAGTAATTAGTTCAATCATAAGCATTAACATTACCTGATGAAAAGTTGTAAATTTCTGGGAAATGAACAACCAGAGGAAAAATCCCTGATTGTAGAGACTAGATTAATACCTACAATCATTGCAGAACTGTATTCTGCAATACCAACTGTGAGTCAAAGGAGGAAACAACCATGATTCACTATTGGATAGCTCATAATTTTATAAATGTGTAAAAAGTAAAACTATGACTCAAGGAGCCCAAAACAGAGCAAATAGAATTGAGTAATACTGAAGGCTATTTTTTAAGTGTTAAAAAAACTATTCCCACCCCCAACAAGGTTACAATTCTCATAATCAGAGTACAGATATCTACCAACTGAAGTTACTTTATCTTGGGCTATGCTCAATATGTTCTAATAAATCTGCATGTTTATTTTTTCATTTTTCAAGATCCCAAGCAAAATATTAAAACTTTTTATCTTTTAACACATAATTGCTCCAGAAATATAATTAATAACAATTTAAACTTATTTTCATTATTATATGCTCCTCATGACTTTCTAAACATATGTTCATTCTTTACTTAGATACTTATTTCTTCCTTTGAAAGCCAATATTTTGCAAAAAGAATGTTAAGGTAAATTAGTTTGGGAGGTGTGTAAATTATCAATGTGTTGATTTTTACTCATTTTATTTTCAAATTATAATTATGTTCATATTCTTGTGGACTTGCTGTAACCGTAAGAGTTACAGGTTGAAATAAGATTAGTGATTACAGAAAATGCCCAATGCTGAGAGACGATGTAAATATCTAAGACTATGTCTATTGCAATTAGGAGCTGACTATGTTGTGTATGTCATTTTTCTTTATATATATTTGTTTTATATATGTGTATGTTTTACTCTGAGCATTTTGGAAGTTGTCTGCAAGTTAAAGCAATATAACCTTAATATGCAACAGAAGATACGTGATTTTGAGATTATGAATTTTCCTAGGTTAAACTTTGTTAGTATCATAAACATTTATATTGCCTGTCCAAATGTTTTACTTTTTGTAATGATGATAATATAGTGGTGAACATTAAAACTATATCATAAACTATCTTTTTCACAAAACTTCAATTTGCTACTAATTTTGTCACTTATATGTCAATTTCCAGATTTCCAGATTTTCTGCAGATCATTTGTAATAGAAAAAAAAAAGAAGGGCCCCGATACTTCTGGATGCCTATTATGCACCAGGCTTTTCATTTAATCAGGAGCCATTGTGGTGGCCATTAATGTGTGTTACTTCTCACAGTGGACATGTAGATTAGGAGTACAGATGGATGTGTTTTCAAAACCTGATTAACTATATTCAGTTTTTCTGATTTATGTCATAACCCTAACAAATCAGGAATCACACTGTAATAAACACATTTATCTATAAATCGCATGAGTGATTGATATGAGATTTCCAAAATAATATTCTGACTCCCTCACATTCAGTATAAGAATGCAGTAGAATATAAATAAATAAGACAATGTCTTAGGTAGCACATTTTCTCTCATTCCCAGAAGCAGGAAAGTTTTAGTGGATGATGCTTTGAAAAGGGTTCTTTCCTCCCCTCCCCAGCAAACTTGACTCAAAATCTCTCACTTCAGAACAGAGATTAGAAGGTACCTTCAAGGGGTTTGTGCCCTGAAAAACCCTCCCGTAGGCACGTTCTAATAAGCCTCCAAGGGATACCTATTCTCTCTTGAGAGTCCCCAATTCACCCTCTGCCTCCATAATTAGCTCTCTACAGCATCTGCACGCCTTGAGTTGTTACTTGGGATCAGCTGGTTTTTCTGGGTCCTCTCATCCCACCTCTGCTGCAGCACAAAGGACCCACATTACAGTGGAGAGAAGCTGAACTACACAAGTTAATGCCAGAAGTTTATTCATAGTCCTGTTTCCTTAGAGGTTCACTGGGACCAGGTTTGGGAGCAAGGGCAGTGCTGGGATTCATGAATTTCAAATAATTCCACAGATCCAGGGACTGTAGTGAGTGATGCTGTCTCAGAGCTATGCACTGTGGTTGTCTGGATTTCCTCATTGTGCATCCTGCTGGGATGAGAGCAAAACTAGAAAAAGAGAGTTGCTTTGCATCTCCTTCCCTGTGGAGGTGGCCATGCACTACATCTCACCGCCCACCCTCCACTGAGCCCTCAGGAACTGACAACTAGGTTGAGCCCATTAGAGAGTAGAACCTCCTCTTCTGAGGATTCTGCCCCATTTTCAACCAAGAACAAAAGAGGAGTTCTGCAGCTCTGACTAACCTCCCAGAAAGCAGATCCCTAACCAGCCTTCAGGTGCTTTTCCCTTCTGAGGTCTTTGAGTCCAAATGTTGGAGCTAACCAGATTGCCTTATTTTATTTTATCATCAATTTCTCTTGCATATATTGTGCCCTGCAGTCTTTTGTTGACTACCACTTAGTTACTGTCTGTCTTTGTTTTAGTATTGGGAAAGATACTTACCATTAATGTTAAACACATGCACTCATCATTCATAATCTATACAAACGGTTTGGGGGAAATTAGGTCCGCATTTTATAGAAAAATTATAAAAAGGTACTTAGGATTTGATTAATATACTCAATGGTGAAGAAATAATCATGTGACAGAGATTTATTTGTAGAAGATGAAAAGAAAAAAGAAAAAATGTATATCGATTTACATGGAACATACAGAATAACTTTTCTACCCAAGGCAAATTATAGTAGGGTATCTTATGGAGTGATATTAAATTTCAGGAGAATTAACATGTTGGTTATTGTATAAATTATGCATTCACTTATTGTCAGTACAGTCACAATTTATCCTAAATGTATGAGAACATATTTATTATAGTAGGATATAAAGCCAAACACACACTAAGTTTTTGTCTTACAGTTATCTCACATTAAGCATAGCATTGAGGACAGTATCTAGCATCTAGTATGTACTCAATAAATATGTTAGATTTTCTGTAGCTTGGAGGATAAGTTTTTCTGGTGGGATGAAAAGAGTGTAGAAAGAGACCAAGATGTTAGTTGCTGGTGTGGTGAGTTGGGAGAAGCGTGAGGATCAATATTAGTTACATTCTCTTTTAATAGGATTTTCATGTTTAATGTGTAACTTTTTATTTATCCTGCTCTTTCTACTGAAGCATAATTTCACATCTTTACAGAGCTCAGTACCATCACCCTGCTTCTGTGCTTCTGGTCATGGATTAGAAATTTTTATGTAATATCTTGATTACTTCTATGTGCAGGTGATTTGACAATTTATCAATAATGCTTGTTAAGAAAAAAGAAAAACAGACATATCATCTGTTTGGTTTAGAAGAAATCTGTTTCTTTTTCTGAATCTTACCTCAATGAGTTTACTTAGCTAGGTCCATGATCCGGTCTTCACTGTTTTAGACCCAGCTTTGGAAGTTTTGTTCAGGAACTCCATTTTACTATCAAAATCACAATAGGACAATTCACAAACCAGAGCACCTAAATGTTCATTTATTTAAAATTTAAAATGCAACTTCATAAAGAGTAAAGAAGTTTTCTGATCAGCACTTTCCTTCTTTGTAAAAACATCTGCTCAAGAAGATAATTACCAACTAGTTTAGTGGTGAACACAAAATCAGAGCCAGAGGGGCCAATCGGAGATCTTACTGACTAGGGTAATTGACTACTCGTCACCTAAGCCCTCTGTCCAGATGGCAGACATAGGCTCGTCGCTGACTGGAATCCTTGTGCCAGTTCCTCAGCCTTCCCTTCCCCTGAGGGTCATTAAAGGTGCACAGGCAGATCCGCATGTCGGCCCTTCTGGCCGTGCTCCGTATTGATTATCTCCTTCTCTTTCCCCACAGTCTTTCTCCAGAGAGGTGGCCCACACCACTGACTACATTTGGGGTCACTGTCACATCCTTCTGCCATTGTGAGATTGTATCCAAGCACCTTGAGTGGACTATCGGAGGCTCCCAAAACTCTCGAGTTAAATACTTTTTGATACTATATTATTTATCAAGTCTGTGATAAAATTAATAGGCTAAGTATTTTATCACTAACATGTTGATACTGTCATTTGTGAAGAGGAAAACCGAATTATCATTTTGGCAATAATTTGTTTCTATTAGTTACTTATAAAGTATATGTTAATCCTTATTGCTGAGGTCAGTCACTGTGAGTTAGTTTAAATAGCAATTACTTGTGTTTTGGATTTCAAGTATAAATAATACATGTTTTAAATATGAAAGATTGAATTAACAACAAGGTCAGTCTTTTTCCTCCATATTCTCATTCTTGCCTATAATCTTCCTTATTGTCTTTTAGAATAAAATTTTCCAGTTTTATTGAGGTGTAATTGACAGGTAGTGTATTAGCTTAAGGTGTACAGCATAATGATTTGACTTACAAACATTGTGAAATGATCACCACAGTGAGTACTTAATATTCATCATCTTGTCTAAATATTTAAAAAAATAATAAAGAAAAAGAGAATGTTTTTTTTCCTTGTGATAAGAACTCTAAGGATTTACTCTTTTAACACCTTTCAAATATACCATACAGCAGTGTTAGCTATTGTCGTCATGCTGTACCTTAAATGCCTAGTAATTATTTACCTCATAGTTGGAAATTTGTACCTTTGCACTACCTCCATCCAATTTCTCCTCCATCCAATCACCTCCTCTGGCGACCACAAAGCTGATCTCTTTATTTATGAATTTGGTTTTGTTTATTTTTTTAATTTACATAGATATATAAGTAAGATCATAGAGATTTGTCTTTTTCTGAGTTATTTCACTTAATTAGCATAATGCCATCAAGATCCATTCATGTTGTCATAAATGGCAGGATTTCCTTCTTTTTATGGCTGAATAATATGGCATTGCGTGCCACACCTTCCTTAGCCATCCATCCATCCATGGACACTTAGGTTGTTTGCATGTCTTGGCTCTTGTGAATAGAGCTGCAACGAACATAGGAGTTTAGATATCTTTGAGACATAGTGTTTTGTTCCTTCAGATATAGTCTCAGAATCATAATAGCGAGATCATATGGCAGTTCTATTTTTATTTTTATAAGCAACTTTCATATCATTTTTCATAGTGCCTGTTGCAATTTACATTGTCACCAAGAGTATACATGGGTTCTGTTTTCACATATCCTCACCAGCATTTATCTTCTTATTTTTCATGATACCTGTTGTAACAGGCATGAAGTGATATCTCCTTGTGATTGTTATATTCATTCCCTGAGTGTTGCTGTATTGAGCACCTTTTCATATACACGTTGGCCATATGTATGTCTTCTTTGGAAAAATGTTCATTCAGGTCCTTTGCCCACTTTGATTGAATTATTTGGGTTGTTTTTTGTTTGTTTGCTTGCTTGTTTGATTTCCTTTTGAGTTGTGTGTGTTCTTTATATATTTTGTATATTAACCCCTTATGAGATACATGGTTTGGAAATATATTTTCCATTCTACAGGTTGTCTTTTCATTTTGTTGGTCACTTCTTTTGCTGTGCTAAAGCTTTTTAGTTTGATGTAGTCCCATCTGTTTATTTTTTATTTTGTTTCTTCTATTTCAGGTGTCATATCCAGATAAACATTTCTAAGACCCATTTCAAGGAGCTTTTTGCCCTTGATTTAGCTTAGGAATTTTATGGTTTCTGGTCTTCTAGTTAAGTCTTTAATCCATTTTGAGTTAGTTTTTGTGGTAAATAAAAATAGTCTATTTTCATTCTTTCACATGAGAATATTCAATTTTTTAATCATCATTTAGTTAAGAGACTGTTTTTCCTCTATTGAGAATTTTTACTCCATTTTTAAATGTTAATGGATTGTATATGTACGAGTTTATTTCTGGGCACTAGATACTGTTCTCAATGACCTACGTGTCTGGTTTTATGCAATATCATACAGTTTGATTCAATAGCTTTATAATAGAGCTTGAGATCAGGAAATGTGATACCTCCTTTCTTTTTCTTTCTCAGGATTTCTTTCACCATTCACGGTCTTTTGTGGTTTCTTCAAATTTTAGGATTTTTTTCCTACTTCTGTAAAAAATGTTATTGGAATCTTGATGCCTTTTGGTATTTGGATATTTAAAAAATATTCTTCCAATCCATGAACACGGGATTTATATACTTAAGTAACACAATCACCATTTCTCTTGAAGTAAGTAAAATTGTTTTCTTTTCCAAGGACATTCTCATTTAAAGTTCTTTCATTATTGATTATTTCTACTACCTAGAGATTCTTTTACATATTTGGACAAGTATAGCTCTGAGACAATCTATGTTTCATGATTACTTTCTTTGTAATCTGATTTAACATTTCTTAAATCCATCACAGTGTCAATGGTTCTAGAAAGGTAATCACTGGTGATATAGTCCCCTTCTGTAAAACTGGACATCAGCTTGGCTATTTAGCTTTGACACAATATAAATATGATCAAGTCTTATTTTTTCGGTTTTTTCTTCTTTCTCTCTTTCTCTCTTCTTTCAATTCAATGAGTTCTTAAAGGTGTTTATTAAAAATTTCCCACACACAAAAATCTTATGAAACACTAAATAAAATAGATGTCACAGAGCTATCTGGTTCTCTCTTTCATAGTGAAATGAGGGAAAATGAAACAATGGTTACAGAATTCATCCTACTGGGATTTGGTCTTGGTCCAAGGATCCACATTTTCCTTTTTGGACTTTTCTCTCTCTTCTACATCTTCATCCTATTGGGGAATGGGGTCATCCTAGGGCTCATCTCACTGGACTCCAGACTGCATACCCCCATGTACTTCTTACTCTCCAACCTGGCCATTGTCGACATAGCCTATGCCTGCAACACTGTGCCCCAGATGCTGGTCAACCTCCTGAATCCCACTAAGCCCATCTCCTTCGCTGGCTGCCTGACACAGACCTATCTCTTTTTGACTTTTGCTCACACTGAATGTCTTCTCCTGGTGGTGATGTCCTATGATCGGTATGTGGCCATCTGCCAGCCTCTCCGATACTCTGCCATTATGAGCTGGAGAGTCTGCTTCACCCTGGCAGTGAATTCCTGGACATGTGCCTCCCTCCTGGCTCTGGTCCATGTGGCTCTCATCCTCAGGCTGCCCTTTTGTGGGCCTCATGAAATCAACCACTTCTTCTGTGAAATCCTGTCAGTCCTCAAGCTGGCCTGTGCTGATACTAAGCTCAACCAAGTTGTCATCCTTGTGGCCTGTGTTTTTATCTTGCTGGGGTCCATTTGCTTGATTCTGACATCCTACACACACATCCTCTCTGCTATCCTGAGGATCCAGTTTGGGGAGGGCCGCAGAAAGGCCTTCTCCACCTGTTCCTCCCACCTGTGCGTGGTCGGGCTCTTCTTCGGCAGTGCCATTGTCATGTACTTGGCCCCAAAGTCCAGCCATCCTGAGGAGCAGCAGAAGATCCTTTTCCTGTTTTATAGCCTTTTCAACCCTATGCTGAACCCACTGATCTATAGTCTGAGGAACGCAGAAGTCAAGGGTGCCCTGAGGAGAGCACTGTGCAAGGAAAGTCTTTCCTAAATGGAGTTACATTTGAATCACCCACCTAAGTGCACAATTTTTGCCTAAATGGAGGAAGTTCATTACTCTCATGTGCCTTAATGATGCAAGAGCAGGCCTGCCCTCTTCCTTTGAAGGAAAAGTTTTAGACAGGCTACATTCTTCAATTTTCTGTCAGATGAAATTTTATCAGATATCATTTTTAAATTTTATTTCTCATTGAATTGAATATCTGTGAAATTAAAAACCTATTTTAATTCATACCTGGATCCCAAAAGTTAAATATAGCTTGTCTCCCTCTCTAACCTAACTGCATAAACTCACTAATTACATTTGGAAGGAAAAGAAAAGCTTCAGTGAAAGGACATGATCCTGCAAACCTGAAGGTATACCAGTCATTTCTCCCAAAATTGCCCTTATCCTGTCAAAGGGTGACTCAGGGGTCTGTAGTTTGCTGTGATGCGTGATGCTGAGATGTTTTGTATGAAAATTACTTATTCATATGTGGGAGTTAACAAGCAGGCTGAGAGAAGGAATGAAGTTAATGCAAGGTGTATAGGACAAAAGAGAGAAGAGAAAGAAAATGTCTGCAGGCAGTTGCAGGGGCAGTGCACACTTTTTACAGCCTTGGGGGTAAATGTATTAGCTGGTCACTGGCAAAAGGGCAAAGCTGGGCATTCTGACCTTGAATACTTCAATAATGGGTACAAGGAAATAATTTGAGTTGTTTATGGATTATTCAGAAAATTTCAGTGGTGAGCTATAAGTTATGTAGATTTACAGACGATCTCTACATAGGGTTTTTCAATCTTTCATCAGTACCTTCACCTTGGTTAGTCCACGTGTGCATGATTTTCCTCATTAGATGGTCTTATCCTGAAATACAAAATTATACCAAATAGTGCAAATGGCTTATATAGTGTCATAGCTGGCTATTCTGCCTGGGTGGTGAATTGATTTTTAGTGATTCATTCTACTTTACAAATCCAGTGCTCAGGGATGTGCCCCACACATTTCAGGTGGTTTCCTAGGGTGTTACTACAAGCTTCACTTTCTAACCTTCCCTGAGACTAGGTTGGTGAAGTGCTTCCAGAGTATTTCTAACCCCTTCAGAAGTTTCAATGTGTGATTGCTCAGACGTGTTCGTGTGTTGTGTAGGGACTCCTTTGTTGAGTTATTGCTGTTTAACTCATCATAATCTTCAGGGGAGATATCAAAGAGCCCTCAACTGCCATCAAGAATTCTCTCAATTTCACAGTAAGAGTAAACAGAAGACCTGTTCAGCAGTATAAGTGTGTGGCCTTCACTTAGAAAGGAATAATTATTCAACCCAACTCTTAATTACAATTTGTGGGCAGCAGAGCTTACTGAATGTAAAAATAAAAAGGACTTTTATAATAATAGCTTACATTTTGATTAATAACTTACCCAGTGTTCTATGCTACATATTAATAGCACTTTACATGGATCATCTCATTCAGTCATCAGAACAAATCCATGAAGAAGTTCTTATTATCACTCTAGTTTATATATGCACACACCAGAAAGTGGCACATGGCAGACTTTTACTAAGGCAGACTGGCTCCTGGCCCTTTTGGACTTACCCACAACAATGTAGCATGTCATTATCAGTGTTATCAAATACAGACAAGGATAATTATCCCAAGGATGGATGTGTAAAATGAAGGAGGGTCTCCTGACAGCCTTCAGAGATCATTGATGAGAGGCTGATTGTCCTGGACAGTGAGTCCTATTGGCAGTCACAGAAAGCATTGGGCTTTTAGAAGAACACAGAACTTGAAGAAGGTAAGAGTATAGGCCGTTCTCATTGAGGCAGAGTCGCAGAAATTATTGGACTTTTAGAGGAACATAGGACATGAAGAAGATAAGAGTACAGGCCATTCTCATCGAGATTGGTGTGTTAGTTCAGCTAAGACCCAGGACTAGTACATCAAACACCTCACCATAGTAGTCTCATTCCCCCTGTCTCTCTTTTTTTCTGTATGGCTGTGTCTCCTTTTTATATCTAACTCTGACTTTATTCCCTTTTCCTCTTAATGTAGGTCAGTTACTGTACTTTATATATTTTATCTCATTTAGTCCTCAATTTAGTGAATGATTTACCCAGTATAACAGCTAATGACTCTCTGGTCTAGGACTGAAGTAAGGCAATCTGATTCCTAACCCTACAGTTATAACCACTGGGTGACATGGTCTTTTTAGAGCCCATGTTATAATATTTGTGGATAAAATAAGGGTCATTAGGCCTTTAGACAGAAAAAGACATATATTCACTAAAGAAAGCAGCTTGCCTTTAAATTGATAGGTGAAAACATGGGTGTGGTAACAAGAAGCACTGTGACTTCCAGGGCAGACGTGGAGGAGACCTGACAACAAGCTGGCCAGTGGAGCAGAGAACAATGGAGGGAAGCAGGTTGATATGGCAGCCTCACCGATGGAGTAGAATTAGTGTGGATGTTGGATAATATTTTATCTAAAAAGAGCCCTTTCCCAAACAAATGAATTCAGATTTCATATCTTGTATTCAAAGTTATTATAATCTTCCAGGTATTTCCAGAATATTGCTCAGGCATCAGTTTCACATACAAGGTGGGCACTCCCAGGGGGCATGAATTGTCCTCTGTCCATCACTTTTTCACCCACTAGCACACTGCCTGGCCCATATGAAACCCTCAGCAAGCACTGGTCGTGTTGATTTACGAGCCTTTAGCTTTCAGTTAACTCCTTACACACAATTTGTGGTGTTTAAACTATCTTTTGATTTCTACATTTTAAAAATCTTTGTATGTGTGTGTATGTGTGTGTAACATAGTATAGTATAAAATAATTGTAGCTAAAATTAATTTAGTACTGGCTCTGAACAAGACACTACGTTAATTGTTTTAGATGAAACCTGTGAAGTAAGTACTATTAGTATTCTCATTTATAGAAGGGAATTGAGGTTCAGAGAATTAACAAACACAAAAACATATCAAATAGTGGAATCAGAATTGAGATCTAGTTAGTGTAATCTGGATTAACTTTGAAACATTTTTTTTGAAAAGAACATTCTGATATTTACATCTTCAATGGTTAGATTAGGCCTCTTTCTGTTTAATAGTAATCACTCAAAAAATGCTGATTAAATAAATAAATGAATGATTACTTAGCCCAAATTCCTACTCTCCCCAAAAATATAAATTCATAAAATACATAACTCTAATATGGCAGTCATTATTCTTTCAAAGTTAGCCATCTATTGTACATTGGTCACATTTAGTTCCAGATGTGCTCATTTCTTGTGAAAAGTTCTTAGGGGGTGAATATCAACAATTAATTACATTCCATTTGCCAGTGATCACAGAGGAATTACAAACATATTAGGAGAAGGTATTTAATGTTTAATATTAAAAATAGAGCTATATATATTCATTTCTATCATATAGAACAGAGGTTATGGGCCATTCAGAACAGCACTGCTAAACCCTTATGGGTACAGTGCACCAGGATTGTGCTTGTGTTAGCAGAGTAGCCACATAGAGGGTGTTAACCCTCCTATGTCTTGCAAGATGGTGTAAAATTAGGGGCTGTCACCACTGAAAATGACAGCCCTGCTGTGCTACACCTATGAGCCACTTTAGGAGTTACTCAAAATTGGATTTCACTGTGTCTTTGGCATATGGAGTGGCCTGGCAACCACTGACCTATGGGACAGTTGTTCATTCTTGCTAGGAGGTGTGGACCAGTGCTTCTCTGATGTGCACATAGGTCATCTGAGCATCTTGCTAAAATACAGGTTCTGATTTAGCACGTCTGAATGGGATGAGCAGAGATCTTGCTGATGACTCTGATCCACATACCACTTTGAATATTAATAGATGAGAATCCGCATATGCCATTACTCCTTGAGAGATACTTCACATCTCTATGCCTTGATTTTTTTCATGTATAATTTGAAGATAATAGTTAAATTCATCTCTCTGGTGATCATTGTGAAGATAGGAGGTTGAACAATTAATTAGGCAAATTCATCCTAGAAAAAGTGCTACATACCTCATTGCTGAGTATCACTATGCTCATCCTTGAAGTATGCCCCTTGGGAAGCTGTGTACTTCTCTTTCAAAGCAATTTTGGAACTCTTTTTCTGGAATGGTCATCAGAGCTGTCATCATACCCAACATCTGACAACTAAGTTCGCAAACTTGCCACCATGCACTTATGTTGGCAGCACTGTACAAACAACTCGGTAAGGTGTTACAACTTTGCCAAGGTACGACCACAGCTCTCATGGCCATTCCAGAAAAAGAGTTTCAAAATTGTTTTGAAGGGTGGACTAGACACTGACATCATCGGCGCATAGCTTTCCAAGGGGAGTACTTTGAAGGCGACCATAGTGCTGTTTGGCAATAAGGTATGTAACACTTTTTCTAGGATGAGTTTACAAAATTAATTGTCTAACCTTGTATTAATGGATATGTCCTTACAGAACAAAATTTCTGTTTAGCATAGAATCTACTACTATTTTGTTTAAAAATATTTTTGTATCTATTTACTTTTATTCAATCTTACGCTATAATGTTTAAGAAGGTAGTCTATGCTATTAGTTAAAATAATTTGAATGAGAAACCAAATAACACGCAAAATAAACCAGACTCCCCAGACTCTAAGGCAACTCTATGACATAAACAGAAAGCCAATATACTGTGCTGTAACCTGATGCTCTTTACAATATGAATTGATCTTGGAGGCTCCTAATATTTTACTTTTAGAGTTACTAAACTTTCTTCCTTCCTTTTATCTCCATAATAATGTAATTAATGTATTAATGGGTAAAGCTGTAATGGATAAATCCCAAATCACAGTGATTTAACAAAATAAAAAAATTTACTTCTTGCTATTGTAAAGTCCTATGCAGGTATGCAAAACAACCTTCCATGTGGTGATTCAGGGACCAAGGAGCCTTCCATCTCATGGTTCCACTATCCTCCAGGGCCTCAGGGGCCTTTACTTCCAGTCAATGATGGAAGAAGCAATCATGCAGGAGACATACCCACATCATACCCACTGCAGCCCTAGAGTGGTACAGCTCTATTCTACTTATATTCCTTGGTAAAGAATATGACCCCACCCCCAAAATCTAATATGGTTGAGAAATTCAACTCCATACTGGCAGTTACTTGCCAGGACAATTGTGTATAAGAAAGATAAGTTCATATCTCATAAGGAGCTGTGTCTTCTTTCAGGTAACACTAGAAACTGAAATAAATAAACCCTAAAAATAGCCATCATAAATTCTCTCTTTCTTTCTCTGTTGTAAAGGATCCCAAATTTCTGCCCTTGTAACTGGTAATTACTTAAGAAATGTGATTGAGAACACTACCCTTTCCATTCTCTGCCAATACAGGTCATGCCACCCTGAGCATACATTTACTCATGCCTAAGGTATTTCTCACAATCTTATTTCTCCTCTTTTACAAAGTAGCTATTATGATCATTATTTTGAAAGATAATTGAATACACCCATTTTAAACTGATTTTTGTCTGTATTACTCTCAAACGAATGCTATGGTCAAATTGTAGCAGTACCTTAAGCATAAAAGTTAAAAATGTCCAACTAAAAGTGGCATCAGATATGTAAATGTTTTTTCAACTAATCTTGATTGTGTCTTCTTTTTGCTGAGTTATTTCATATATGTATGTGTCATTTTTATTCTTTAAATAGAAAACACCATCAAGATAAAAGTTATTTCAGTTTAATTTTAACAATTCATTGACAATTTTGAGTTTAGATATTGATGTTTATGTTGTTCAAGGATTTTCTTTTTTAGTTTGTAAGTGTATAGACTCAAACATTACCTTAATTACTGATTATGTTACTTCTAAATTTTCATGTTTATGAAAATATCTACTGATAACCAATATTCCTAAGGTGTTGTTAATAAAAATGGACTCTCTAAAATCTTTCCCTGCACAGGTTTTCAGTTTACTGCTTACTTGTGAGAGCCAATTTTCTGATTTCCACATGCTGGCATAGAATGTAAACATTTGACAGCATATTGATATCAAATATACTCTGACTGTTATTTTCTTTTGTATACAATTGTATTTCATATATGTTCATGTTTCACTCTGACCACTTTTAGAAGCTGTCCAAAGGTTAAAGTTTCATCAACTTGATATGTAATAGAAAATGTTATTTTGAGTTGATGTATTTTCTAAAATTTAGTTTATTGGCATCATTAAATTTTATAATTAACTTCAGATTGTCTTAGTTCACACATTCTATTTTTATACCCTAAAATGTCTTTTTATAACTGATAATGTTTAGAAAAACATGTCCTACAACTGTTTGGATTCCACAGGGTTTTGTCATTTATATCAGTTCTCTAATTTCTTCTTTTTCTGCAGTTCACCTGGGAATGAAAAGAGAAATAATGAAGATAAGATCCTAATATTTATAGATTACCTACAATGAATCAGCCCTTTTTATATAATCAAGAGCACTTTTCTGCATTCCTAAATCAATATGTGGTTCTCCTCACAATGAAATGGACAGTTGGAGCAGTTAAGCATATTCTTTTTTTTTTTAATTCATTTTTATTGTTAGACTTATTGGGGTGACATCTGTTAGCAAGGATTACATAGGTTTCAGGCATACAATTCTACAGTGCATTGTCAACTTGATGTATAATAACTTCACCACCTAATGTGACTTCTCTTTCTATCACCTTATATTTAGCTTCCCCCCTCCTCTCCCACACCCTCCCCTTTCTCCCCTCCCTAACCCACTCTTCCCAAAATAAACATTAAACTATTGATTGTGTCCATGGGTTATTTGTTTGTTCATTTCTTTTTTTCTTTGCTTTCAGTTTTATATTCCGCATATGAGTGAAATCATGCAGTTCTTTGTTTTTTCTGTCTGGCTTATTTCACTTAGCATGATGATCTCCAGGTCCATCCATTTTGTTGCAAATGGCAATATTTCATCTTT
>PVJL010017451.1:0-18139 GCA_004026885.1 Lyroderma lyra
GACTGGAGGCGGGAGGGGGCTGGAAGACGGTTAGATGTGCCTGTGACGCTGGTGTCTTTGCTGGGAGGGGCAGCTCAGGACTGGGCCAGCCTGGGAGCTGCTCAGAGAGTCTGAGGGCCTGTCGGTCAGTCAACCCCACGGCATCCCGTGTCCCGTGCGCTCCGACCCCTGCACTCTGTGCTGTGCAAAGACGGGGGGAAAGCCAACAGTCCTGGCTCAACATACAGGGGACACATATCTGGAAACATCGAAACAAGTGTGAGCACGCTGCAGCTGCCTGGAGCTCCCCTGTGTCAGAAAAAAACAGGGTGAAAGGGTCACGTTCAGAGCCCAGGGAGAAGGTGTTCTGGGCTGGAGTCAAGGGTTTCCGTCAGGAACGGTGGCAGTCAAGGACAGCTGGGTCGGGGACAGAGCCCGGGAGATCCGATGCGTGGAGGTATCAGTATTGCATGTGTGTAGCACCCCATCTTCTGACAGTCTGGGCCCCCAGGACCCTCACCCCTTCCCACCAGGCAAAACCCTATCAGCACGGTGAGGAGAGCCTCAGTCCTCAGGGTCCCTGTCCACCTCGTGCTCAGCAAGCCCGGCTGTGGACGACACAAGGTCATGGCCCGTGCTGACCACACAAGGTCATGGCCGGTGCTGACCACCCCGCCCACGCTTCCTTCCCGTCCATCCTGCCCAGCTCGGAGGCCCATGGAGAGGAGGGGGTGGGCATCTTCCTACGGACTGGCTGTCCCCTACCTTTCCAAGGGCCCGGGCTGCGGCTCTCCCCGGCCCTCCACCCCAACAGAATGCCGTTCAAGAGAACCGAGCCCCCCTGGCTTCTTCCGGGAAATGCAGGCGGAAGCATTTCCGCCTCCCCCCCAGCACCCTGTTTGCTGGGCTCCACCCCTGCTCTGTCCTTCCTGCCCCCCGAGCCCTGCCTAGACCACGGAGTCAACACACAAAGGCGTCCCGGAACCCTTTCCCGTTGGCCTGAGCCCAAGCGAGTGGACGAGCCACTGGTCCTGCTGATTCAGCAAATCTCCATGCAGACCAAGTCCCAGAGGTCGCAGGCCGAGTCCCAGAGGTCACAGCCCAAGTCCCAGAGGTTGCAGGCTGAGTCCCAGAGGTCACTCCTGAGAGAGCCAACGGGAGGGAGGGTGACAGGCGGGAGGAGGGGAGAGCTGGGCCGAGCAGCCGCACCCCCGGTCTGGACGGAGACCGGGCCCTGGGTTTACACCTCGGGAGCAGACTTTCACACAGACCGGCTTCGGGGGGCAGCCTGACCAATGCTTCGCTGTGGCTCCAACGTACCCTCGGCGACGCTGGACACAGGACAGCCACCGCTCGGTGCGGGGTTTGTCAGTGAGAGGTCCTGGGGACACTCTCGTGGCACCCGGCAGGGCCCCAAACACGAGGCCACGCGGCCCCTTCGTCTGCGGCTTCCGGAAAAGCCCAGCGCGCGGGCCTCCAGCGGGCGGCCCAGGCCGGCCTGTGTCCACGCAGGGAGACGGGGGTTGTGCCTGCGCCCAGCAGCGAGGGGACGCGCAGAGACGGGGCGCGGGGCGCGCGGGGGCAGACGGGACCTTCCGGGAAAGCACGGACCACGGAAGGTTCAGGACCCGGCGGGGCACCGGCGTCAGGCATGGCCGGTGGGCGGCCTGGGCTCCGCTAGTCAGCTTCTCGGCGCCTCCGTTTTTCATTGATAAAGTGAGAGGTGACAGCCGAGGGCTGTCCGGAAAGTATCCAGCACGTCACAGGCAGCACGGAGGCGGCTGTGGCTGGATTTTTTCCGGACAGCCTCGTGTACTTGGCAACGCTGCCGTAGAGGTCAATGCTACGTCGTGTCACTTGCTCAGTACTTGCCCAGGCTCAGTACCCGGCACGGGAAGCCAGGGCCAGCGTCCTCCCTCCTGCCACACCAGCTTTCGGGGCGTGCCCTCCCCCACCAGGCTCCGACCCCAGAGACGTGTCCCTAGGCCACCCCGGGCGCCCAATTGCAGCCCCCCCTCCACACTCTGATGTCCTCCAGGATCTGAGTTATCGGGACTCCGGGGCCCCAGAGCGGTAAGAAGGATGGTCCCCACTTTCTAAATGGGGGAACCACAGTGTCATCTAGCCAACGGGCTTGTCAAGGACAAACGGGGGGAGGCAGGAGGAATGGAGCCTGAACCGGGAGTGTGCCTCCCCCCTGAAACGAGTGAAAGCTGAACCCCCTTCTCCAGATTCTTCCATTTGGGGAGTGAAGGGTGGGCCTACTGTTGGCAGGACTCTGGGGTCAGAGACCAAGAAAGAACAGCGGAGAGGGACCACGGAAGGGAGTGAGGCCGTAGGGTTTGGGGCGCTGGTCGGGGGGGCGGTTAGGGTACGTGGCAGAGGGACTTGTCAGATGCTTTCTGTGGCCGAGCCTGGAGTGCAAAAGCGTTCCTTCTCACACGGACTTCCTTCGGGCGAAACACCTTCTAGAAAAATCAGAGCACACACAAACAGAGGAGGGCGGGCATCTAAGATCCTCTCCCGGGGCTGTGGCGGCGGTGAGGCCACCAGACGCGGAGTCCTGCACGTGTGCGCACAGGTTGGGGCGCTGGGTGGGTGGGGCGGGGGAGGCGGGCTGTTTTGCTGTTGCTTTTGTTTGGCACGTCCCATCCCGGAGGGGACTGTCACTGCAAGCCCGCTGTGTGTGCTGAGAGGTGCCCCTTGTCCCGGGCAGGCAGGCTGGCCACGGTGGGGCAGGGGGCATGCAGGCGTGTCCAAGCCCCTGCCCACCTTCTGTGTGGGCACCAGGCCATTTCCTCTAGGCCGCACTGCAGAGGCCGCAGGGCGGTAGGAGATGGACCAGGTCCCCCAGCCCAGCCTGAGACGGTAAGGCGCTGGTGCTTCCAAACTCGAACTCCTCATCCAGTGCTCTTGGCAATATACCGTGACGGACCAAAGGAACCAGCCGGGACTGCGCCTCGGGTGTGCAGGGCAACGTAACAGCTCGTTACAGGGTGCAAGGGGCCCTGGCCGGTCTCTCAGCCTTCCAGAACAGCTTGCCTGTGCCAGGGAGCTCACAGTTAGGGATCCCTTTGGGTACTGCAAGGTTATCCGCTTGTTAAAATGCCAACGATGCCAGGACAGGAGGAAAACAACACAGTTAGCTGTGCCTCCTTTTTATAGTTCAGTGCGAAAGAGTTTATTTGAACCATGGGCAAGCGCAGGTGTGCTCAGGGAGCAGGGCACCGTGATGACACCGGCTCAGGGCAGGGCGCTCCTGGGCGTTGGAGGGCTCCAGGGGAGACGGTCATGAGCCCACGTGACCTGTATCTCTGCTGTATTTTGCAGCGAGTTGGAACTGCCTGGACCTGGCAAGCAAAGGGGGAGGGACCCAGGGTACCCCACATTGGTTTGTTTGGGAAAAGGAATGGTCTGGGCTGTGGGAGGGATGTTTCCCGAAGAGCTTCATGTGTAGAAGTCACACGGTATGAGTTTAGGGGGCACCCTGGTGCTCGGTGAACTCCTTCGACCCTTTCTGGGATCTGAAAGTAACTTGGGGAGCAGCAGAACTTCACACAAGTCTATTGGGGTTTGCTGTGGGGCAGGAGGGGCCCACAGGCAGTCGAGGTTGGTGCTATGTGGGCCTGAAGAAGGGGTCAGGTGACAGGTCAACTCGACGTGGAAGAGGGACTTGACAGATGCTGCGTGAGTGAGCCCACTCAGTACGCAGGAGCCCCAGCAAGGCCGTCCGGGCGGAGGGAGAGGACAGTGTCGGGGCCGGAGCGGACTGCAGCCGCAGGGTGGCCGCACACAGCCCAGCAGGACAGCTCTGCAGCTCGGCATGTGGGAAAAGCTGGGTCAGGAGCTCAGCTCTTGGGCTGGCTGAGCGGCGAGGGGGACAGGGGTGCTCCTCCCAGCTAGCAGATCCCACCCCAGTTCTGTCCGTGAGCAGGGAGAGCTGTCTGACGAGTCCCGTCTTCCAGCCTGGGAAGCTGCATTACTAAGCACAAAAAGGTGCTCTGAGTGTTTCGTCTCGGTGACACACACGCACGCACACGCAGTCTCGTCAGCAGGTTGACCTAAAACTGGGCAATGGGCCCACGAGGATAGGAGGGACAGGGACCCTAAATCGTGGCCAGGTCTCAGGGTGAAAAGAGAGAGGAAAGAGAGCAGAGTCCTGGGGGTCACCATCTGGCTTGGAGACCCCGCAGGCACCGGCACCCAGGCTCCAGGCCTCGTCTTCCCACTTCTCCACGGGGCAGTGTCAGCGCTGCTCCAGGAAGTGGCAGGACAGTGACAGGCGCGTGAGCAGCTTTGGACACTTGTGCAGGGGGTGGGGGTGGGGCTGAGTGGGAACAGCCAAACGTGGGTGAGGGGGCTGCTGATGACCCCCACCACACAAAGCTGTGCTGGCCTCACAGCCAAGCCCAGCATAGGCCCTCTCCCAGCCCCGCCATTACACCCTGGCCTGTCACCCTGCCAGGACTCAGGGTTCCTCCTTTCTCTGCAGGGCTGGTTTCATCTTTCCTCCCTTCCGTAAAATGGCTTTCCAGCCCTCAGTCTGTGTCCAGCAAGAAGGGGACCGAGTCTCTGGAGGCTGTGAGCTCCTGGGAAGGCTGCCTGGAGGAGGAGGTGCAGGGAGGGACCTCGGGGACTCTAGTGTGCTGTTATGTCTGGCAGCAGGGGAAGCTGCGGTGTGGTGTCTCCCTGCACCTGACGCGGCCTTGCTGTGGCCAGGGCCGGGCGCCCCGCCACCTTCAGGGCTTCGGATGCAGCACGTCAGACCAGCTCTCTCCCTGCCTGCAATCAGGAATGCACCTCCCACCCCAGGCAGAGAGGCAAGGGGGTTCCATCATTCCTTCCTCGATAAATGATTCCCAACAACCACAATTTTCATTCAGCACATCAATGCAACACACGATTATGTAACAACAGCCACAGCAACAAAAACGACACAGCGGCGGGACCCTCCTGCCGCCGTGCACTTTCCACCCGGCCTGCGCACAGCCTGGTCCTGACCCACAGCCCGGATGCTGTGCAACGGGCTCGTGTACATCTCTGACGATGCTGGAGTCACTGAACTCACCAGAGCCCATCAGGGAGGCCACAGGGGATGCCACAGGCGGTAAGGCACTCGTTGGGGACACTGTCATTCCAAGCAGCTGGGCTCCACCGGGAAGCCTGGACTCCTGGGTCCTGTGCCCTCCCTCACAGACCCCTGGGGTCAGCTTGGGGCAAACCCCTCCCTGGGGCCAAGGTGGATCATCACTTTGGGCCTCTCACCAAGTCTGTGGCTAAGTAGAGCTGCTCAGAGGTTACTGCAGCGTGAAAGACCTAGCCTAGATGTGACAAGTGACTTCCAAGTGATCAGAGCACTAGGAGAGGAGCTGGGGATGGGGGCGATTCATAAAGAGACAGAGAGGTCCCCGTGGGCCCGGCGCAGGGCGGCAGGTTCCAGAAAGACGAGGTGAATTCTGCAGGCTTTTCCAGCTCTAAATATGCCAGGAATTCCCACTGGGCTCCCTCTGGCCATGAATGCGTAAAATGCGGGAGCAGCAGGAAGGCGGGGCTCACGACTCAGCCCCCACCCCCGCCTCAGCTCTGCGCCTCCGCCCTTTGCCCCCCAAACTCGGCCGCCCGCCCCCGGGGGGCTTCTCGCTGGGAGGCGTCGCGGAGGCTGCGTGGGCGGGCTGGCGAGCCACCGACGAGCAGCAGGGAATCTCCCGGCCCACGCGCCCCTCCGCGCGTCCCCACGGGGCGCGCCCCCCCGCCGGCCCGCGCGCACGCGCTCCCACACCCGCACCGGGCGAGGTGCTGCTGAGTCACACGCGCTCCAAGCGCAGCCTTGGCGCGCTCCCCGCCTCTGGGGGGCCCTGGCGGGGGCGGGAGGAAGAAGCCGAGGCGCCCCCGCCTGGTTTCCGGGGCCCTCGGCGGCCCGCGCTCTCTGCCCTCCCGGGCTCCCCGCTCCCCCAGGGCCCCCGCGCCCAGCCCGTCTCCCGTGTCTGGCTGTTCCCGTCGGTTCTTCCCCGCCCCCGCGCCCCTGCCAGCTCAGCCTGACGCGCACACCGCCTGCCCGCCCACGGCGTCTGCGGGCACCCCCCGCCGCGGCGCCGCCGCCTCCCGCCCTTGCCCGGGAAGGAGGGCCGGGGAGGGGGCTTCTGCGACGTGTCACCGGCAGTCCCATAGCTCCTGGCGGCGCCGCTCAGTCCGCGCCCGGGGTGCGGGCCCTCAGGGCTGCTGGGCGCTTCTTTCCCAGGCCTCCTCTGTAGGTCCCAGCCGTGCGTGTGCGTGCGTGCGCACGCGTGTGTGTGTTGGGTGGGGTGTGTGCGTGAGCGTGCGTGCGTGCGCCTGCGCCTGCGTGTGTGTGTTGGATGGGGTGTGTGCGTGAGCGTGCATGCGTGCGCCTGCGCCTGCGTGTGTTGGATGGGGTGTGTGCGTGAGCGTGCGTGCGTGTGCACGCGTGCGTGCGTTGGGTGGAGGGGGTGTATGTGCATGTGCGTGCGTGTGCATGTATGCGTGTGTGCGTTGGGTGGAGGGGGTGTATGTGCATGTGCGTGCGTGTGCATGTATGTGTGTGTGTGTGTGTGTGTGCATGCGTTGGGTGGAGGGGGTGTGTGTGCACCTGCGTGTGTGTGTGTGTGTGTGTGTGTGTGTGCGCGTGTGTTGGGTGGAGGGGGTGTGCGTGCGCCTGCGTGTGTGCGCCCGCATGTGTTGGGTGGCGGTCCCGGGGGTTGCGGTGGCGGGTAGAGGGTCAGGGATCAGGACGGCACCACGGTCGTCCCGTTTCTGCTCGGCATCCAGATCCCCTCACCTCCCTTGTCCCCAGGGCACCACTCCAGCCTTCCGCCATTCGTATTTGTATTCCAGAGGCTCACGCCATCTTAGAATTCTGGGCCAACCTAGGGTGAAGCCTCACAGTTGAGCACGTGGCCCTGGGTTTGAATGCGGACTCGGCCACGGGTTGGCCCTGTGAACTTGGGCAGCGACGGCGCTGGCCTTGGTTTCCTGATCCGTAAAGGGGGCTACGATGAGTACTAACCTCCTACGTTGCTGTAAAAAGTGAGGTGATGCCAGAACCTCACCCAGCGAGCCGTGCCTGGGGCACCATGAGGATTGACGCACAGTCCAGTTCTTTTGGGATCCTTGCGGCGAGAACTGGGCCGGAAAGTGCTTCGTGAAGGTCGCGCACACTTCCACCCCTTCCAGAAGGCTCCAAGCCGACCCCTGCTTCCCGCTTTGGCAGCCCCTCCAGTACCGGGAGCCGGTCTTGGCTCCTCCCCTGGCCTCTCGGCCACCATCTCCCCGGCGCCGGGTCTTTCTGTCTTTTAGGAGAGCCCGTCCTGCTCCATGCAGCTTTGAGGGTCCCCTGTGCCTCATCCCACCACCGCTCTCCTACAATAGAATGAGCGAGCCCTGGGGCCCAGGGGACCTGGCCACCCCACCCTGCCCCAACCATGCAGGTCCTGACTCGGCCTGGCTCGGGGTAGCAGCCCAGAACCCCAGTGGCTTCCTCAGCCCGGTCCAGACCGGCTAACCCGAGGGCTCACTCTACGAAAACGGTTCTGGTCAGGCCGCCTGTACTCGCGCAGTGGTGATCGTTTTAACACGGAAAACTCAGAAGTGTTCGGGCGGCCCTCCTGGTTTTCATCTAGTCTGTGGGGTGGTGTATCTTTTCCATTTTTATTTTTTAACTCCGTCCCCTCTTTTCAAATCGGTAACGCATTGACATTGTACAACACTTAAAAGATGGACAAGTTTACAGTGGAAAGTGGCTCCCCGGGACCCCTGTTTCCACCCCACTCACCCGCACTGCCACCCCAGAGCAACCACTGCTGACATTTTCATAGGCATCTTTCTGGGGAATTCTGTGTACATTCAGGGGTGTGCGTGTGTGCATACCCACATTTTCCTTCTTATACAAATGCCAGTGTACTATTGTGCTATTCTTCACCTCGCTCCCCAGCCCTGCCCCCAAATAATCCATCTTTGGTGACCCTTCCATGTAATTATAAAAAATTGGCTCATTCTTTTTAATAGCTGCAAAGTACCCCACTGCGTGGCTGTGCACCCAGGTCCTTCCTTCTCGTCTGCCGAGAGTTGGGAAGGCCGGCTCTGGATAACCTGCCTCTGTGTGGTCGTCTGGGGTGGGCTTTTCCTGAGGGTCCGGGGGTGGGAGTGAGCAGACGTTATTGAGAGGCTCCCCTTGACCTTGGCCCTGCAGGTAGACGCTGGCTCGCCGCTGCAGCCTCCTGCATGGAAATCGCGTGGGGACGAGACTCACTGCGCGTGCTCCAGCCTGCAACTTCCCGGCCGCTGTGGCCTGGCTCCCTGAGCCTCCCTCCTTAGCCCGGATTGGAGGGGCGTTTGAATCGGGCTCAGAACCAGCTGAAACCCCCTCTCCTTCAGGATGTCTTCCTGATCCGAGAAATAAATTGAGGTGCCCACAATTTCTCCCCAATTTCTCCCCTCGCTTACCACCCCAAGACGAGCACACTCCAGTGCTTGCTACGAATAGAATTAATTCTCCGGTCCCGTGACTCAGAAGTGCTTGTTTGCTTCTCTGTGTAAGTTTAGGTTCGTGGCCCTGGTATCTGTGCTTTCGCCTAACAATTATTGAGTGTCTACTGCGTTCCAGTTACATTCTAGGCACTGGGGTACAGCAGTGAACCCCCGGTGCTGACAGACAAAGACCAAACCAGGTTAGTAATGAGCACATACAGGACGTCTGATGGTGTGAGTGCCCTGGAGAAAACAAGCAAGAGAAGGGGACCTAGGAGTGAAGGGGTGGCAGTTTCAAACAGGGCGCCCTGGGACGGCTTTCCTGACGGGACAGTACCTGAGCACAGTCCTGCAGACGGGGATTCTCTCTGCGAGGCAAGGAGTGTCCCTGGGGGACATCACCACCAGCACAGTGGCCTGGGGGTGGGGGCAGTCATCTGAGGTCGCATCAGAGCCAACATGGATGGCAGGAGGGCAGGAGAATGCAGGGGTGCAGCAAATCCTATAAGGGATTCTCAGCGGAGATGTCCCCACCCCCGGGCAGTGTTTGACAATCTGTGGGGACATTTTCGTTGTCACGAAGGCCAGCAGGGCTGAGGGGGTGGTTCTAGGAACTTCCATGGTAGCATCTTTGCCGTGGACATCTTTTCTGCAAGCACATATTGCTGCCCCATAACTAATGGGCCATAAGGCAGTTCTGCTTCAAAAACGACAACGTAACGGGTTGACAGTTTTTGTTTTGTTTTGCTTTTTGAGGGGTGTCACTTGCTTTTGTTTCTCCATTGATGAAGTGGTGAAGAAATGGGGAAACAGTGGTCTGAAAAATGAACATTTCTTACACACGACAGTTTTTAGCCCTGAGTTAGTTGGTTTCTTATTTTGAGACACACTGTGTTGCGGGGAGAAAGAGAGACACCGAGGGGCCCCTTTGAGGGCACAGAGCTGAACCCCCACTTCCCAGAGAACGAAGGCAAGTGGTTAGGGACGTGCCCCCAAACTAAGTCAAGTATTCACGCAGTCTGGCCGTGAGCCTACCCACACTCTAAATGTATTCAAATAGTTTGGATTTCCCAATAAAGTGTCATTCTGTTATTCACGTTTAAGGTCCCTCCTTTATTCGTTGAAGTTTTATCCCTTCGTGACAGCAAAGGTGCCTTCCGGCCAGTGAGCGACGTGGCGAACACGTTTGCCGCGAAGATGCTGCCGGAGAAGGATTCTAAACGATTCCGGATGCGCGCGCGGGGCGAGGGTTGCTCCGCTGGCATCGAGGGGGCCCGGCGACGTCAGGCAGGACGGTCCCCACAGCAGTGTTTCTGGTTGAGACACCTGGCGGGGCCTGGCGGGGCTGTGAGGACTTCGGCCTTTCCGTAAGCAGGACCGGGGACAAGAGGGTGGTTTTGAGCAGAGGCTGCCCGCAGGGAGCGTCCGCTGCGCGAGCTGAGTTTCACCCCAGAACTGGTGGGAGGTGGGCGGGCGTCCCCACGTTTGGGTATGAGATGAAAGCAGCGGCCGAAGTGAGGAGCAGGGCGACCCAGGAGGGCTTGAGCAACACGGACGTCACGGGTGACCTTGAGAGGCGTGGCGTGGGCCGAGCGATGGCGTGGAAGCGTGGGCATGAGGCGACGAGAGGGGGGAAGAGGCTTCGGAGACGCATCAGCCAGCTGGAAGGTGGGGACCTGGATTAGGGCCTGAATCAGACCAAGCGGCTGTCAAAGGGCGTTTGAAGGGCAGCCCGGGACACGTGAACACAGATGGTGTGGGAGCTGGTTGCAGAGAATCACCGTTACTTTGGTTAGATGTGACCGCGACCCCGTTCGATCTGGCACAGTCCTTGCACCTTAGAGATACATTCTGGGTGAAATGATGGGGTTTCTGGGCTGGGGTGTGCTTCAAAGCGCCCAGCAAAAACTGCTGGGGGTCACGTGTGTGTTTGAATTGCCCGAATAAGGCGTTGAAAAGATGACAGAACAAGGGAATCGTAGGAAGTGACTAGACAGAACGCTTTGATGAGTTTTGCTACAAATAGGAGTAAAGAAATTGGGGGATAGCTGGAGGGGGAGTGGCCCAAGACTGAACAGGATTCCTTAAGAAACTAGTAGCATGATAACAGGAGGTCAGGGGGTGGGGGCTTGGAGCAGGCGAGTGATGTGATCCCGCACTACAGTAAACAGGGTTCAAGGGCAGGTCAGCACAGAGAGCCCCTGAGTGCATCTCACAGTCACTTGATAGTCAGTCACTTATTCGATCCACGTAGTGATTTTCGCTATTTGCTACGCACTTACGTACATTTACTGTCTCCTTTTAGCCACACACTCCCAATAGGAAGGTGTTAGTGTCCCTATTTCACAGATGTGGTAACTGAGGCTCGGAGATGCTAAGGTGACGCACCCAAGGTCACATAGCTAAAGTGGCACCTCCAAGATTCACATACAAGCTTCAGCCTCTTACCCGCTGACACAGCCACCCCCACTCAGGGGAGGGGGTCCCCTGTGGTGCGGGAAGTGCTCCTCTATGCAGGGCCTGATCTGGAACGTGGCTCAGTGCTCAGGGACTAGAACGCTAGAGGCACCAAGCCCACGTAACGGCTGCTCCTGTTGCTGCAGCTCTGAACTTGGCCCTTGGCCCACTCATCGCTGTCATACCACGTGGGACTGGGCATGTCGCCACGAGACAGGTGATTTGCAAGTCCTTGTGGGACACTGCAGCCTCCTGTGGCCCACAGATCGCAGTCCTGTGCGTGTGTAGGGCTGTATGTGAACATATGTGTATCCACGCCCCCAAGCGTGAGTGGTGTGCATTCGTGTACATGCGTGTGCAGGACTGTGTGTGCATAGGTTTGGGGAGTTCGCGTTGAGTGCGAGGCAGCCTGCTGTATCTGTGGGTTCTGCATCCATGGATTCAACTGACCGTGCGTCAGAAATGTTTGCAGAAAGGAATGTGCGTGGTGGCTGACGTGTCCTAGGTGGTTAGTCCTGCACGGCGGTGTCTGCACTGGGTGTGCACAGACTTTTCTCCTGGTATTCCTCAGGCAACACAGTGTAACGACTGTTTACATAGCATTTATGTTACACGGTGTTGGGTATGACAGGCCGTTCGGAGAAGCGCGCATGGGCGGTGTCGGTGTCCCCATGGGTCCTGGAAGCGATGCCCCGGGATCCCGAGGGACAGCTGTACGTTTAGGACCGATGCGCACTTCCACGAGCGCCCTGGATTTGCTGGCGAAGCGAGGCGTGCGTGTTAAGGATGCGTGCGTGTGCGTGTGCGTGTGCACTGAAGGGCACGTGTGTGCGTGTGCACCGAAGGGCACGTGTGTGCGTGTGTGTGTGCACCAAAGGGCATGTGTGTGCATGTGCGTGTGCACCGAAGGGCACGTGTGTGCGTGTGTGTGCACCAAAGGGCATGTGTGTGCATGTGCGTGTGCACCGAAGGGCACGTGTGTGCATGTTAAGGATGCGTGTGTGTGCGTGTGCACCGAAGGGCACGTGTGTGCGTGTGCGTGTGCACCGAAGGGCACGTGTGTGCGTGTTAAGGATGTGTGTGTGTGCGTGTGCACTGAAGGGCACGTGTGTGCGTGTGCACCGAAGGGCACGTGTGTGCGTGTTAAGGATGCGTGTGTGTGCGTGTGCACCGAAGGGCACGTGTGTGAGTGTGCACCGAAGGGCACGTGTGTGGGTGTTAAGGATGCGTGTGTGTGCGTGTGCACCGAAGGGCACGTGTGTGAGTGTGCACCGAAGGGCACGTGTGTGCATGTTAAGGACACGTGCGTGTGTGTGTGCGTGTGCACCAAAGGGCACGTGTGCGCGTGTGCACCGAAGGGCACATGTGTGCGTGTGCGTGTGCACCGAAGGGCACGTGTGTGCGTGTTAAGGACACGCGCGTGTGTGTGTGCGTGTGCACCGAAGGGCACGTGTGTGCGTGTTAAGGACACGTGCGTGTGTGTGTGCGTGTGCACCGAAGGGCACGTGTGTGCATGTTAAGGACACGTGCGTGTGTGTGTGCGTGTGCACCAAAGGGCACGTGTGCGCGTGTGCACCAAAGGGCACATGTGTGCGTGTGCGTGTGCACCGAAGGGCACGTGTGTGCGTGTGCACCGAAGGGCACGTGTGTGCGTTTACGTGCGAATGGAACGATGGGATTACTACCGCCACTGTCCCCTGGGATGATCCTCAGGGCAGTCAGGACCAGACCCACGGCCAAACGCAGTCGTCGTTACTGACCGGGGCCGTCTTCACTGCGGGAAAAGCCATGCTCGCCCACCGGGGCCGGAGCGTGGGCGCGTCACGCCTGAGGCATCGGAGCGGCTGGCACGGCCCCTCAGGCTGGCTTTGCCCGGCAGCCCGGCACCCGCCTGCCAGGTGGCACAATCTCCCGGGAGGGGAGCTGGCAAGGTGCTCCCAGCTCTGTCACTCATGCTGACGCTCGGCCTGGCGCGGGCGCCCGCCTGCCTCCCGGGTGGCGTCGGGACATCGGAGAAGGAGGCCGTGGTGCAGGCAGCTGAATGGGGCTGCTGGCAGGACCACCCAGCGTGCAGTGGGGTGCACACCCCGAGTTTCCCGGTCTGGGCTCAGCGTCCCCAGGACTGCCAGGCGGAGGCCAAGGCTGTGTGATACTCAGCAAGTGTCTCGGTCTCTCTGAGCCTCCTCGTCCGTCAAGTGAGGATTGAACGAGGGGCCGTAGGGAAGGGGCGCGCACATGGCCTCGCGCGTAGGACGCTGGCGGCGTCTCCGTGGGAGGCGCGTGGGCCTCTCTCCCCACGCGTGTGCACGTGTCATGCGTGTGCACGTGTATGTCCCCATGGGCCCGGAGGGTCGGCGGCATCTGGAGGTCCGCGGGCCGGCGTCTCCGGCGGAGGGGCCCATCCCCTTCCGTCTTCCCTCACCCTCAGGCTCGGAAGGAGCTGGAAGCTTCCTCCCCACAGCGCCGCTGTGAGGCTTCCGAGTGCCCAGGGCAGGGCCGAGGGCGAGGAGCCCCGCCCCTGGGAGCGGCGGGGTGTGCCGGCCGGGCCCAGCACGGGCCCAGCTTCGTGTGCCCTCACGCTCGCCCTGCGCCGTAGGTGCTGCCTGCAGCCCACCTTGCAGGTAAGAAGGCTCAGACAGGCCACGCTGCTACCTGGGAAGGGGCAAACCTGGGCGTGGAACTCTGGGCTTGCCGTATTACTGAGGGTCAAGGCACAGGCGTCCCCTGTCGCCCCTGCCACACACGCTACGCATTGTCCACTGAGCACCACGTGGGTTATCTCGTTTGACCTTCGCACAACCCTAGGAGGTCATTGCTTTGATGACCCCCCTTCACATCTGGGGAAACTGAGGCTGAAGGAGGCCGGATAATGTGTGAGATACCGGAACCATCCCGGTGGCCAAACCTGCAGCCCCCTGGCCTTCGGTGGGACCGTGCGACCTCGTACGGCTTGAGAAGGGGCCTTGGTGGAACTGCTCCCTCGCCTGTCTGTGCCTGCCTCGCCCGTCCACGCCGAGGGCCGGGGGACCTTGGCACACTGCTGGGCCCACCCCCGAGCAGCTGCGTGACCTCAGGCAAACCAGGCCGTGTCTCCGCTCCTCACCTGCAGAGGAGAGTGACTGGGCGTACGGCACACGGCGGGGCAAAGATGGGAGGAAAAGGCGTGGGGACATGCGGGGCAGCCCGTGAAGACACGTCACGAAAGCAGCGCTGCGAGCCACAGCGTGGCGAACGTGGCGAGGAATGCTCTGGGCGACAGGAAAGGGCCGCTGATGGGGTGGGCGGAGGTGTTCGCAAATCATCTACCCGATGAGCGGCTGACATCCCAACACAGACAGAGCCCAGCGAACGCATGGGCGAGAGACACCCCAGTTACACAGCGGGCGAGGGGTCTGAGCGGACTCTCCCCAAGGAAGACAGGCAGGGGTGTGGGAAGGGGTGCTCAGCCTCACATCGGAACGTGCAAGTCCAAACCCCAGTGAAGTGTCACCTCGCACCTGTTAGGATGGCCATCGCCCGAAGGACAAGGCGTAAACGGGGACCTAGAGGAGCCCTGGGGCGCTGCGGGCGGGAGGGCATGGGCGCGGGCACTGTGGAAAAGTCCCCTCCAAAATATAAAATTAGCGCTGCCAAGCAGTCGCTGTACGACAAAGGTGGCGGAAACAGGATCTTGCAGGGAGACCTGCATGCCCAACGAGCACGGCAGCCATGACAGGGGGACAACCGAGGCGCACACGGCAGCCGTGACAGGGGGACAACCGAGGCGCGCACGGCAGCCGTGACAGGGGGACAACCGAGGCGCGCACGGCAGCCGTGACAGGGGGACAACCGAGGCGCGCACGGCAGCCGTGACAGGGGGACAACCGAGGCACCCACGGGCGGGCGCACGGGCAGAGGAAGCTGTTATGCGTGCGTGTACACACACGTACAGGGAGGTGTCATGTGGCCACAAGACAGGAGGGACAACAGGGACGGGCCTCGAGGGCATTATGCCAAGTCAAATGAGCCAGACAGAAGACGACAAACCCCGCGTGGTATCGCTTCTGGGTGGCATCTAAAAGGAAACGGGTCGAGCTCAGCCGCCGCAGAGAGTGGGAAGCGGGTCTCCAGGCCGGGGCTGGCGGAGCAGGGACAGGGCGGTGCGGGGGTGCGGGGGTGCGGGGGTGCGGGCGTTCAGCTGGGAGCTGGGAGCTCTGAGACGTGCACGGCGACTGGGACTGGGACTCCGTACTGTCGAAGTGACATTTCCAAAAGGAACGCATCCACCCAGGCAGACGCCACCCTCCATGAGCAAACGTTGAACAGGGTCGTCGGTGGCACGTGCACGGGGGTATACGAGACGTGGGGGTGGCCATTTGGGACATACAGTGACTCATTCAAGAATGGGGTGGCTGCCATTTACGACGCGCTGTGTGGGCTGCGGGCCGCACGCCTAAGGTGCGTGTCCTCATCGAGTTCCTCAGCGATCCCGTGCGGCCCGACCGTCGTCACGCCCGCGGGAGGCAGAAAGGAAGCGCTCGGGGGGTCACGAAGCTTTTCCGAAGTCACACGGCGACACGTGGTGACGGCGCTTTGTGCGGTCGGCGGGCGGGCCGGGAGGGGCGGGAGGGGGCTCAGGAGGCCGCAGCGGCCACCACGAGCCATGCCATGCTGCCTCGTCTGCAGAGCGCGTCCCTGCTGGCCACCTCTTAGGTCACGCAGAGCAACCCGGTGACCTCGTGGGTTGCACAGATGAGGGAGCAGGCTCGGAGAGCCCGAGGGGTACCCCGAAGCCTCCTATGTGGGGAGTGTGGGGGCCGAGCCCGGGCCCAGGTTCCAGTCCACCCTCAGCCTCTGCTTAGCAGCGGGGCGCTGACCGTGTCACTAAGCGTCTCCACGCGCCTGGGAGGCGGGGACGATGCCACCCACCTCTTCCTTCCATGTGCTGCTCCCGGCAGGCAGGACGTCCTCAAACGAGTGGACGAGTGGGCAGCCGTGGGGTGCCCCTTGTCTCCTGAGCTTGGCGGGGACACCTGCGTCGGGAGGGAGGTGATCCTTTCTGCTAGGGAGAGGGTGCCCTGACACCTCCTAAGGAGACGGGACGTCCGGTCGGCCCTAACGATGACCACAGCGGTGCCCATCTCCCAGGGCCCACGTGGGCAGAGGTGCTGTCGTCACTCACGCAGTGTCACATGCAGTGTCACATGTAGGAAGTGTCACATGCAGTGTCACATGTAGGCAGTGTCACATGCAGACAGTGTCACATGCAGGCAGTGTCACAGGCAGTGTCGCAGGCAGTGTCGCAGGCAGTGTCACATGCAGGCAGTGTCACATGCAGGCAGTGTCACAGGCAGTGTCACATGCAGGCAGTGTCACATGCAGGCAGTGTCACATGCAGTGTCGCAGGCAGTGTCGCGCAGTGTCACATGCAGGCAGTGTCACATGCAGTGTCACATGCGGGCAGGGGGTCTCCGCCCGAAGCAGCGTATGGTCTCGTGGGGCGATGGGCAGCCGACAACCATAATCTGCTATGAGATGCACAATAAATTCCCCCAAACTTAGTGCCTCATAAGCATGTGCTTTGCTCAGAAATCTGCTCTTTGGGGACAACCCTTTCCTGTCCCCATGACATCCCTTGGAGAGGCTCGTCGGAGCCTGGAAGATGCGTTTTCAGGACGGTCATCAAGTAGATGGCTGCTGAGTGGCCGGGGGTCGTTGGTCCCTTCCCACGCCGGCCTCTCTGTGGGCCCCGGTGGAGTTCCTCCTGTTTCCATGACAACGAGGTCGCAGTGGAAGGGTGGCAGACGCTTCCCTGGGAGTTGGGGGGAAGGAGGGTGCTCCGCGAGGGAGTGTTTGGCCAGCGAACACCGCAGAGAGAGCCACGTAGGGACCGAGAAAGCCCGCCGGGTGGGCCGGCAGACCCCGGGGACCTCCCCGAGGCCAGCTCCCCCGTTAGGGCTCTGGCGGAGGGACCGGGTTCGGTCAGCAGACAGCTGTTCCTGGAAGGCGGGCTGGGGAAGGGGGCGTCGTCGGGGAAACAGTGTTTCTAGGACGAGAGGTCGGAGCGTGCTTCTGAGCTGACGAGGAGGCGCGACAGGGACAGCACCGCAGGCTGCGCGGTGGGGAGGGGGCAGAGGACGGACACTGTGGACACTGGATGGAGCTGCTAGAGGAGGGGACCCCCTCTCCCCTGAGGTCAAAGGGGACAGAGGCAAGGGTGGCCTAACTGGGACACATTAATGGTGACAGCTGACACTTCTTAAGTATTTACTACGTGCCAAGTTCTGGCGTGTTTTAACTCATTCCGCCCTCAAAACAACACTGCAAACAAGTTCTGTTGTGAACCCTGTTTTACCGATGAGGAGAGCCCAGTGGGGCCAGGCAGGGGAGCCCCGAGGCAGCCGGAGGGGCGCTGAGGCTCCTCAGAACCGGAAACTCGGGGCCGGTCCGCGAAGCAGCTTCGTGCGCTCCGGCGCGTTGGTATGGGAAGGGGACATGGACCTCATGTGACAGAGACTGGTTCACGGAGCAGCAGGAAACTTCTGGCTGCGGACCCGAGCCCGAAAACCACTGCCTAGCACACCGGGGAGAAGCAAGGGGCCAAGTGCACGGTCTTCGCATGGACATCTGAGGTCTGCAGCATGTCTGCAGGGAGAAGCCTCTGGAGGGGACCGGCCGACAACTCTCTCCGACTCTGGAACCTTCTATGCCTTGGCGGGCAGGGCCATGGACTAGATGAACTCTACAATTCTCCCAAACGAAAGTGAATGAATCCCAGGGCCTGGGGGATCCCTAGGGGGATCTCGGGCTTCGTCAGGACGGAACGATGAGCACTGAACCCCGCTGGCCTTCCCGGGCCCGGGTCCCACCAGGGTGATATTTTCGGTAGCCTTTTGCCCCTGGCTGCTGGAACGCCTGTCACCACTTCCCTTGTTAAGAGCTTTCCAGAACTTTCTATGGAAGACTATGCAGTGGCCGATTCTGCCCCTCCAGGCCCGGAGGAACGAGGCAGA
The DNA here is from genome assembly GCA_004026885.1 of Lyroderma lyra. Lineage (NCBI taxonomy): Eukaryota > Metazoa > Chordata > Mammalia > Chiroptera > Megadermatidae > Lyroderma > Lyroderma lyra. Next base: position 17,910 of record PVJL010017451.1, read on the forward strand.
AGGACATGGATGACATCCTGGTTGGGGGGGGGGGTGTCTCTGCTTGCAACAGAGCTGTGGCTGCTGAGTTCCTTGGCGACAAAGACTCATCACATCCATGAGTGTCAGGAGAAGGTTTTGCACCTGTGTGGGCTTTGTGACGTTTCTCCCAAGGCCGTGTCCCAGTCACAGTCTTACTGAATTCCTGCAACTCTGAGCCAAACCAGGCGGGAAGGAGGACCTCATTGGCC